>JAPYZL010173143.1:0-17749 GCA_030522825.1 Platygaster orseoliae
TTAAACAAATTAATTTCACAAATTGGTTACCAGATTCAAGATCAGCGCAACCAAAAACCATTGCAAGCACATGTATCTTAATACGATAACCACAATTTTTCGAATTTTCGTTAAAAAAAACTACAAACAATAATTTTTCGAGTTTCTACAATACTTACAATTAACGGCTTTAAAGACTGTTTTCAGCATATATAGGTATCTTGCTAAAAAAAAATTTTCATAAATTATTTGCTTCAACGAATAATTCAACGAATAATCAACGAGTACATGTACTCGAGGACTCGTGAGTAGTACTCACGCCCATCCCTGCTAATAAGTGTCTCCTCATTCGAGGCGACTGTAGCACCCGGGAACTTTTCATTTTCGTCATTTTTGCAATTTTTTTTTTTTGCCAAGTTATTATCAAGTTAGCAGAAAAGTCGGTAACTTTTTAACTAAAATAGCAACAAAATTAGTTCTTGCGTAACTAATAAGCAACAAATTAGCGGCAAATTATGAACATTGTCGCTAATTGATTTTCGTTTTTCACAAAAGTGAAAATCAAAAAAGATATTCAAGTTGAAAGTTTAACCCATGAACGTGTTCTTCCGAGGAGTGGGGGGATAGAAATCACGAACCAAAGCTAACTGAAATTTTCTCCATATTTTTCTGAATAAAAAAGTGGTTTGCAGTTTTTGACAAACATCAAAATCAAAAAAGATGTTGGAGTTGAAAGTTTCAACCAATCAGATCTCGCAGACTTGAAACTCGAACGCGTAAGAACGCGTTTATTAGTTAAATTTCAATCTTGAATATCTTGTTTGATTTTGAGTTTTGTGAAAAATGGCAAAGGAAAAATTGTCTTAGAATTTCACAAACTTGAAGCTCCTGAAATATTAATATTTGGACTTTGGGACACCCTATATATTTACCTAAAGTTGTTGTTTTTCTCGATATTATTCTTACATAGAAATCTTAGAATAACGTTTGGCTGGGATATCGAGAAAAAACAAGAATTTCAGAGTTCGTTAGAACCTAGGAAAAATAAAGAAAAAAAATTTGGCCGATCTTGAACGTTCGGTTTTACTTGAGATCTGATGTTAGATAGGTCTTCAGGTTTTTTAGTAAGATGTTAAATCTGATATGAGATTTTTGGCCAATCTCTAACGTCAAATCTGACCCCAGATAACATTTCATTGTCAGTAGGTGTTATAGTTTGCAGAAAGAATCATCAAATATGTTATACCATTTTTTGTTAAGATCAAGTGATGTTTACAGTTTCACTTACTGCTTTAGTTTTTAAATTTCTGAATTATCTTCTTAGTTATCGAATCACCTTTGTTTTTCTTCTACTTGACAAAACACGATTTTTCGATACTCGGTGATTTTTTCAGATTGTAATGTCTATAAATCCGAATAAAAGTAGGAAATTTGCAAGTATTGGTAATTTTTGAGGTTGACCCCCTGAAAAAAAGGCTGGAAATGTGAAAAAGACAGGAAGAAAATAACGGGACGAGTTATGTGAAATGACAGTAAGCATGGGTTTTTGAGATTCTTCATTTTGATGGGGACATAACGGGTTGCTGCTGGCTCACTAGAGGGACAAGTCACAGTAACCCACTCTTTCAATAACGGAGCTTTTGAATAGCGAATCACATATTCTTCGAGTAAAACGAGTTTTCGAAGGCTTCTACCGTAAATATTTTTTTGCCATTTTTGTTTTAACCGTTCCCCAATGACGCCTTCCAGAATTGTACAGTAAAAAGTATTTTTCCATCTTGAATTTCACGGTCGAGTTTGATTAACTTGGCGAAATTCGAGGTTATTCAACTTTCTCGAATACTGGCAGAAATCTTGATATTCGTCGTTTTTTTAGCCAAAATTTTAAATGAAAAATATAAATGAAGAGAGAAAGAAAAAATGTTGTCGAAAGCAGCGAAATAGGTGTAAAACTCTCTCGAATAACAGTATGTATCGACCATAAGGTGCTTTGATCGATTTCTCTCAAATGACCTACTTGGAAATTAACACCTATTTGCAAAACGTGACAACGTGAGGGAGGCTGTTTTTGACATGCACGCCTGATATGACAATCGATGATTATCTTGAGGTCCAATTATTCAATAGAAAGCCAAATCAATTTCTTGTCATTTATGCAATGAGTCATTATCCGCGCAAAGCAAACATTTATCATTCGCTCGTGGAAGAATACGAAAATTCCACGGCTATTCGCAGTTTCGAAATAAAAAAGGAACCGCTAAAAGCAAACATTTTTCAAGATTGTTGAAAAATTATCTTACCGAAAATGATGAGTTTTTTTTAATGCATTTCGGTCAATATTATCAGATATTTCATGTAAATAATTTTTTTGGTATCTCGAGTCGAAGTTTTATACTGAATTTTAATTTTTTTCACAGTCAGTATTTGTGATTTGCAGATGAAAATGTTGAACACAATTGATTTCGACTTTTTTTGTTTTCAAAGTTGAAAACTGATGTTTTTTTATTTCACCTTAATTTCATCTTCAAATCGTGTTATCCAATTTTTTTATATATTTAATGCACACCTTAATAAATAATCCGGCGTTATTTAAAAAAGAGTTTGAATTTAACACTTATGACTATTTTTTCACAATTTCATTAATTTATTATTTTCAAATAGTTGAATCTATACCATAACTTCTTTTCATGCCTTTGTTTCTCAATTTTTTTCATATTTTTTACTATGCAGTAAGTTGTATAAAAAATTCAAATAATGAAAAAAACAAATCATTATTTTGTAAACGAGTTTATAGGAATATAGTTAATTGAATATTAAAAAAACAAAAAACAAACAAACAAAAAATTTTTGTTTTTTGTTAAAAAACAAAAATTTTCAAAATCATGTATCTAAAATATCGGAATTCCAAATTTTTCTAACCATGAAATTTTAAATTTCTCAATAACTGCATAAATTAATTATTGTTTTTTTTTACTTTCATTTTGTAGAAAATTCAAACAAAAAAATCGCCAGAAAAAATTATGAATATTGAAGATAAACGATTGATTTTCAATTAATCGATAGTTTTAAAGTGAATTTTTCATTGAAATAATTATTCAATAATAGAATTAGTTTTAAAAATTGAACGAAGGTATTGTAATATTTTGTATTTTTTTATTTATTTCAAATTTTTTTTTTTAATTAAATCAATTTTTTCACAGTTTTTTTTTCACTTCTTTTTCCATGCAGTGAATTGGATACAACATTTTTATCTACAAATTTATGGATGCGAAACACTGGATTCAAGTGATGAGAAAACAATGTTTATCATTTTTGAAAGGAAGTAATAGGAATACAGTCAATTGAATATTGTGTTACAAAATACGAAAAATTTTAAAAATTCCTGTATCTAAAATACCAAAATCTCAAATTTTTCTCATCTTGAAATTTTTTATTTCTCGTCATTTGCATAACTATTGTTATATTATTTGATTATTGCCTTTTTTACTTTGATTTTGTTGAAAATTGAAATAAAAAATTTACCAGAAAAAATTATTGACATTGAAGATCAGAAACAACTGATTTTCAATTAATCGATAGTATTGAGGTGAATTTTTTATTAAAATAATAATTCAATGATAAAATAAACTTTATTAATTAAACGAAGGTACTGTAATATACCTTTGTTTTTTATTTATATCGTATATTTTATTTTTCCTTGTGAAAAAAAAAAAAAAAAAAAAAAAAAAAAAAAAACAAAAAAATACAAAATTTGAAAACAAAAAAAAAATTGAAAAAAAAAAAAAGCTTCGCAATGAGGAGTTTTAGATCTTTTCTTTCGACTTGGGATTCTTGAAAAATGTCCAGGAACTCGAAAAAAATGTCGAATTTCGATAGTACAATTTTGCTTCAATTTTTCTCGGGATCTAGATAAGAATAATTGACTGCTATTGAGTACATTTTTTATCTCCAGCGACTTTCTCGGTTGAACAAATATTAATTTTCTCACTTTACATGAGTCTTCTTACATCATTCGATGTAACGTGTAACTGAAAGATTATTCGACTTGCAAAAATTAGATGTAGAACTGGTTTTTGGTGTAAAAATTCTTAACAAAGAAATTGTTCTCACGATAATGATAAATTTCTGTTTTTTACGTTCATCTCAATAAACAATTTCTCCGCATTGTTTCTATTTCTTTTATCGAAAGGACAAAAAATGTTGACTTGTCAAGCTATTTGTTGATTCTGAGAAAGGATACGAAAATCTTCTCTTTTTGAAAACCACATTGTTTATGACACTCTTTACATCTTGTCCTTCCAGAACGTCTTGGCTATCTAACTTAGTCACTAAAAATAATGCAACAGTAACAACAATGGAAAATTGTCCACAAGCACATTCAAAAAGTGTATGAATCATCGTGAATTTATTGATGAATCACGCTCAAATGACGTGTACCGATGAGTTGAAATTAAAAATTTGCATAGCTAAATTATTTCGAATCAAATATCTGTTCTCGATTATTTAAGTTTTCCAATTCGATATTATATGAGAATTGTCAAGTTTCGGAAAAAACGTTTCTCGACTGAATTTTATCTAAAATTTTTTGATGATTTATCATAAGAACCTTCAAGAATGTTACCTCTACGGTAAGATATTTTTTTTTTTCTAACAATACATAAATTCCAAAATTGTCTATAAATAATAATATCAAATATCAAATTTAAATTATTGTTCATTTATTTATTTATTTCATTTCTTACAATTGTCAATTATTTTAGATTTGTATTGTATTTTTTTTCCATACTTGTATTTGTTGAAAAAAACCGCGCATTACTTGCATAAATGAAAGAAAAAAGTTGCGTGTTTTTAAATATACACGTAAAAGTCATACATAAATCTACATGGAATAAACATGTTATATTTTCCGGTAAAATAGAAAAAAAAAAAATTTCGAAAATACCAAAACTGTGGTATGACTGTTTTTGCAAAAACTATAATAATTTTTATTTATTCAAAATTTTTTCAACTCAACGTCATTCGAGTATAAACTGAATTTCGTGGAGGTGTCATTCATATGGTGGAAAAATTCGAGAAATAATGCGAAAAATGTTGCATGATTTCATCGGATACCCTCGTATTATGCAAACACATGATTTCAAGTGGGTATACGCGAACCTCGATAATAATACCACTAATTTCACATAAACAATCGCTCGTGCCGTAAACAAAGGAAATCCCGGTTCTTCAACCTCTCCTTTCCTCGGACGATTCCGATTTGAACATTCGGATGACTAACGTCCTCTAATCATGTTCTTTATTTTCCCTCTGCTCGCAACTTGGTTTTGTTGTTTTTTTCGTTCCCCTCGCCCCCTCCCCCTCGCGGAAGATGCGTATACGTGTCTCGCCGCAATTAGCGATACACTCTCATTCAGTCGGTTTCGCGCGTACGTTTGCACGTTTCGATTTCTTTGTTTTGTTTACTGGATCGAATAAAACGATCCCGCGGAATACACTTGACACAGCCGTTGTTTTCACCTTCATCCCATTAATGGATTATGGCCGAAAGATGTGAGTGAAAAATTGCGCTGGTCTCTATTTTCTTTTCTTTTTTTTTCGTGTCTCTTTTTTGCCGGAGAGATTTAAAATAAACCTTTGTCCGGTCCTAACCTCAAAGTTTGACATTTGGATTGGACTGTTTGATGATTTTTCAAGTCGAGTGGGCATTGAAGGGTTATAAATGGAGACAGTAGACTCTACGACACTTTCCGTTATGAGGGTCTGTAGGGGAAGCGAAGAGTCTTGTGACGGAGCGAGCAGAGGGAAAGTGTCGTTGATAGTCTACTGAAGCGTTGCATGTTAACCTAACGCCTCTGTTTTGTGTGTGACCCAAAGATATCGACCCGGAGCCGGAGAAAGAGCGCGGCAAGTACGGTGTAAAAATAAGGATGTCGGCGGCGACGGGGAAGGCGAGCCCGGAACGTCGTAAGGACGAGCCCGCGATGGATGCTCTGAGCAGCGGCGAGCGGCCGAGTCGCAGGCAGCGGAAAAACCGCACGCGAATGCTCCGGGAGCAGCGCCAGCACCAGATGAGCCGTGAGAAGCACATCTTGGAGAGCAGTAGCAGTAGCAGCAGCGTTAGCGGCAGCTCCGAGTCCAATTTTTCCCCGAAAGCCCTGGAGGGAGAAGAGATGATGCCAGTTGAGAAAGACAGGCCTTGTTACGAATCGTGCCTGCTCCGGCAACATGGCTTTCCCGAAAACGACGACTTGTTGGAGGACACCCTGTCCTACCTGATACAGCCCAAGGACATGCTCATCAGGAACGGCTACCCAGTGGCGTATGACCCGAGCAAAACCTACTGCCAGCATTACCGCGAGGTCGACTTGCTGGGAGCTCACGGCGTGGCCTTGGAGCTGGGCAAGGTGTACTACCGGGGTTGGATGCCGAGGGGCAACGCTGCTGGCATGGAGGAGGCAGCGCCGAGTAAGGGCGGCTCCTTGGAGTCCTCGGACCAAGAGAGCTCATCGGACAGCGAGCAAGACTTTCTCGAGTCGGCCCATTTGTCCCGCAAGTGCTCCAGGTGCTCGAGCAGTTACTCCGTGAGGAGCAGCGATCTCGAGTGCGTCGTGGAGGAAGACTGCCGGTACCATCCGGAGATAGGGAGTTTCCACAACCACCGGGCCTGCGCTTGCTGCGGGCGCTCGACCTGGACGGTTGGCTGCACCGTGGCCAAAAGCCACGTCTGGTCCGGGAGTCGACCCGGGCTCAACGGGCCCTTCGTCGACTACGTTCGGACAAAGCGCGCCAAGAGCGAGGGCCAGAGGCGGGGCGTGTACGCCCTCGACTGCGAGATGTGCTTCACCAAAGAGGGCCTCGAACTGGCCAGGGTCACCTTGGTAGACCTCCACGGCAGGGTCGTGTACGACCACGTGGTCAAGCCCAAAAACGACATCATCGACTTCAACACCAGGTTCAGCGGGATGACGGAGCACGACTTCAAGAGCTGCACCAAGACTTTGGCGGAGGTTCAGGAGGAACTCTTGGATTTCATTCACCAGGACACCATCATCGTCGGTCACGGCCTGGAGAACGACTTTAAGATCCTGAAGCTGCTGCATTACAACGTCATCGACACCAGTCTCCTCGGAACACCTGGACATCGCGCCAGCTTGAAAGCGCTTGCCAACGCCTACCTCCATAGAAACATTCAGACTGGATCCCACGACTCGGCGGAAGACGCCGCGGTCGCCATGGAGCTAGTGCTCACCTTCGTCTCGTTCAACATGAGCATTTTTCACAACTACCCGATAGACTTTTTCGCGCAGTACTATCCAAGTGTCGTCGAAACATCTTACAACGAGGCTATATTTATTTCTTCTTAAAACCGTCAAACAACAACCCTTTTGCCGTATGTTCCTTGCGGAAATCGAGTTCCGAATAGACATCATCTGTGATATTTTTGACCGCGGCGAAAATCTTAGGTAGTAATTTTGTACTTAGATTTAACTGTAAATAAACAGTAATCAAAACTTTTTTTTTCAACTCGTACTGGAATTTTGTATGACTTGAACATTTCCGGAGTTGTTGTCAACAATTGCAGAGGTGAAAACGGAGGTAAGTATACCTAATGTTTTTTTCAAGTACATGTGAAATGGATAATACATCCATGCTTATTGACGCAGTGTCCATATTTTTTTTTCAACTCGATCACAAGTTCAAAAACGTGTTCCAATTTTCAGCCTTCGTGTTCGTTCTTTTAAACTTACGGTTTTTTCTGAATTCGCGAAAACCGATGATGATTTTTGACGCCGATTCTGTCATTCCGTTCGACCACGCGGTGTCACAATTTTCAATCGCGCAAATTCCGAAAGCGATTTGTAGAAGAAGCGAGCCTTATTTTTTTCTCGCGCCGCACTTGATTGCTTGCATTTGGTTTATGCAATCCCATCGGTGACCGGAAAAATTTTTCTCGCGGCGTTTTTAGAAAATCCGTTGGATGGAAAAAATTTAGACCAGTTTGTCCGCGAGAAAGTTACAACTCAACTTTAAGATGGACTTTCTCTTTCATCACAACCAAGTACAATTTTTTCAATCGGCAAATTGGAATGAGCAGAAGTACAATTCTGCAATTAATTTAACGGAAAAAAAATATCCATTGAGCTGTGCAACTGATCTGATTCGTGATTTTTCAGAAATATAACTGTATAATAGATGATGTATGATTTTTTCGTGATTTCAAATCAAGTATACGGATTTCGCTGTTGTTCAGGAACGAAAAATAACGGTCCCATTTTAGCTACTCGGCAAGTTTTTATGCCATGAACCTCTTCAAGCACGATTTATATCGAACATTTTTAGTTCATTGAACTCGATACAGTTTCGTTATCGGTTGTTGCTGATGAATAATTGTTCTTCGGAGCGATTGAACGGAATGTAAATGATCAATGAAATAAAATCGGCGTGGTTTTTGCGTGTGTAGATAAACCATGAATTTTATGGGGAATGCCTGAATTATTCACGTACATTCATGATTTTCAATCTTTATCCTTAGCGTTTCTTAGAGTTGTACATACAATTTTCCAAGGCTCTTTCGGATTTTTTTCCATTCCCAGAAACGTTTCAATTGAATTTGGACAGCGGAGAAAGAGAATGCGTTTATTCTTTTCTTTCGAAATTCTTTCGTGCTACTCAGTATAGTCGAATCATGTCAAGTACCTTTTTTTTGTCGTTTACGGAATATTGCATCAGTCGTCGACGACTTGTCACACTATCTGAGAATTTCTTACAAAAACTTTCGTTGACTCTTGAGAAATTTTTCGAAAATGTCAAAGTACGTAGGAAAATTGTGCAACTCTGGAAACTCAAAAACCCTAAAAATTCGAAAAATTGTTTCTGCCTCTGTAAATAAGATAAAAGATGCTCAGTTTTTAGGGGGGGTTATTCCCATAAGTTGGGAATTGATTCAACGTTATATATAGGCGTGACGCTGTGAATGACCAAAAGACGCAATCCAATAAATAAATTGTGCGAACGAGTTTAGCCGTGGACTTTGCAAATAAAGTCTTAGTCGCGACGAAAGAGGAGAAAGTTCTTGGCTTCTTTCGGCGAGGACGAGAGGAAGGAGCTCCCATTTTATACTGTATATTTGCTGGTACATTTTCGAAACAAGAAAGTTGTCGCGCGACTATCCCCATCGAAGCTTCAATTTCTCCCCGCTTTTCATTTCACACTCCACGTAACTCCCACGTCCTGAAAGACAAGTTTTTTGCCAAAAAAACATGCAGATTTCCTACTTTCGGTAGGACACCACAATGTCCAAGCCTTAATGACCAAAGACTTTTATGTCCGAATTTTCTTTTTATTTCAGTCTAACTTCAATCTTGGAATAGTGTTTATTATGTTTAAAATTTTGAAAAAATTAAAAAACTGAAAATTTTATAAGTAGACAATATAAATTTTGTATATTATGATCATTATTATATTTTTTGGAAAAGTATATGGTTTTTTTTTTTTTAATTAAATCAATCGAAAAATTTCAAAAACTTGAAAGTATTGAAATATTCAGAAAAATTATGAGTTACGGAAATTTTAATGAACTTTTTTCGATTATTATTGTTAAAATATAAAGAAAATGAAAAAGCTTTGGGACGATTCTATAAAATTCGAGTAATTTGTTAAATTTCAGATAATGTTAATAAACTTTGTGCATCGTGAAAAATTTTTAATTATCAAAAAATGTTTCATCATATGGATACACTCCAAAATTTTTGAGATTTCGAAAATAATTTAGAGCATAACATAACTTTGAGAAATGTTAAGTATTTGATAAAAATGTTAATGGCTCGGTTAAACTAGAGTTAAAATAATTGATTGATTTTCGCGTATTTAATTTTCATATCGTTATAAAGTTTTTTGAAATAACAAATTGATCCTTGCACAATAATTAATTATATATGATTATAAAAATTACGACAATTTCCAAGAACTACAATTCGTAAGTTTTTTTCCTTGTTTTTCCATAATTTGAAAAAAAATTTTTGTAAAGTTTTGCATTTTACATTTTTTTAAATTTCTTGCTTATACTATTGTAAATATGTTATTTAGAAACATATATCGAACATGTCATATGTAAACAATATTAACCAAAATTGGTAGAATTTGGTTTTATAATATTTTTTGGACATGATATAATTTATTTCACCACACAATTTATAAGACATTTTTCAATAAAAATTTATTTTAACTTGAAGTTTCAGAGATATACAAAAAAAAAAAAAACTTTGAACACGAAAATTAACGACGAATGAAATGCAAATGTTTATAATTGAACGTGCTTTTATGGAAAAATTGTCTCACGTTTACTCTTGGAGAGCACGTGTCGATTTTTATTTGAGAAAATTTTTCATGACTCTTCATTTCCGGATGCGTGTTATTTCTTTTTCGTATAATATTTTTGTTGTGTAAGCAGCACCTCCGCAATTGACGACGCGTATCGCGCAAGTTGAATGATTAAAACGACATTTTATCGTTTAGGACCTTGGGTGAAACAGAGTTATAATTTCTAAGATGTAGGAAGTGATCCGTTATCGAATTCCGCGCGAGTTCTCAGCTCTTTAGAGATTACAAAAAACTTGGCCTCCAAGAAATCTATTAAAATTTATGACATATTTTATGATATTTTTACCTGGCAACATTTTTCTGTCATTTCATTGAAATATTTTTGAAAAAAAGAGCCTAATTTTAGATTTTATTGATAAATTATTGTCTTCAAAACTTTCCGGATTTTATCGCAATTTAATAATTTACAATAAATTGAATTTCATAAATATTTGTATAACTCATTATGATTTTGCATGATTTTTCAATACTTTCCGAGTTTTTATGATTTTTATTAAAAAATAAAAAATCATGGAGTTATCTAAGAAATTAGTTAATAATTTGTGGTATAATTCTTTGAAAAATTGAAAGTTAGGATTGCAACTAATGAAAATATAAGTTTCCTAAATTTCCGAATGCCAAAATAAGAAAAAAATTTCATAAAATTACCCAAGCACTCGTGTAGTTCATGGAAATATTTCAGTGAATTTCAAAACTAAAAATATCGACAAATTCTCATAATTTCATGAAATTAACCAGCAATTACTCGAAAATTTCGTCGATTAAACAGTATTTCAAACTTGATTTCAAACGAAATCGACGAATGTAAAAATGTCTTCTCTAAACGAAATTCTCTGCGAGTACTGAAACAAATCGATAATGGCAATAAGCAATATTCTTCGTAAATTGCATCATTAGTTCATCTCGTTTAACAACGCAAAAGTTGTCTTCGCTAATCGAAAATCGCGATTCAAGTTCAATCTCATTGTGCAAAAATAAAAACACAAAATAAGCTCAAGTTTATGTTACGATTCCACGCAAAGTGATATACTTCCTCACTTATGTGTACCGCGTAATGAAAAATGCAAATTAAGTCCAGTTTTTACTCACCTTTTTTTCTTCTCTTCATATAATTATCAAGCGTTTATATTCCGCGATAAACAATGCTGTGAATTCGTGAATTTCGAAATTTTTCAGCAAGTTGCGAGGCCGAAATTTGGCGACCTCGAAACCAAAAGAGCGACTTGTTCTTTTTGTTTCGTTCGGCGCGCGACGAGAATACCGATGTTTGATTTATCGAGATTTTCATGGCCCGAGATCATCAAGAAAGAAAAAAAAAGTGATGATTATTTCGAAAAATGTTCTCGAATAAGTGAAGAAAAAGCAGATTTAAAATTCTCATGGGAAGGAAATTTGTTGACGAAGTTTGTCTCCCCTCCAGCCTCCCCCCCCCCCCAACCAACCAACCATCTTCTCCGAAAAAAAATCTTAACTTTGGTGAATTAGAGAATTATATGAATTTACAAAAAAGGAAAAATACAGAACAATTGTCAGTATGTCAAAATTTGTAAAATCAGATATTTCGTACAACTTAGTAACTTTAAAATTTACACTATCTAGAACATTTTAGCAAATTTTGTTATTCCATCGTAATTTCATTAACTTTTCCCACTCTAAGAACCCTGTGAATTATTATAATTTCGAAATTTCCGAGAAGATTGATATTCTGAAAATTCACTTAATTTTGGGAAGTTCAAATATTCGCGCAATTTGCAAAATTATAGAAATGTGGTTGATAAGGGAAATTCGAAAAGCCGGGCATTTTAAAATTTCGAAGATTGTAAGAATTTCAATAATGTACAAATGTACTCATTTTTCATAATTATCATTGACATTCTTTGATTATTGCTAAAATTCAAAAATTTGGTCAAATTTAGAATATTTTTCAAACGATAGGACTTTGGCAAAATTCATAAATTATTAACAGCTCGAAAATGCTTCTAGTTGAAAAACTTCAAGATATAGAAATTATAAGCGTTTCGAAAATTCGACACAAAAAATGGTTGACAAAATGTATTGACAATTATATGAAAATTTAGAAATCACGTAAATAAAGGTGTTTCGATAATTTCAGTTATTTCCAACATTCTGTTAAAATTTGAAAATATCACAAATTTTCTAGATTTTGACCGTTTCTTATATGGACCTCAAAATGAAAATCATAAATTCTGCAGAATTCGTTCGTTGAAGTTTATAAATTATCGCGTGTAGCACGAAAGAATTTCTCAAAATGTATTATGAAATTGAAATTAGCAATAATAATCAATGTTTACAATTAGAAGAATTAATTATTATATTATCAAACTTGTTATTATGTTGCTACATATACCAACAAAACAAACAGAAAATCCTAACATCAGTCATTTAAATATTGTCAAATCTGCTAAATTCTAGTTTCTCACAGCTAAAACAAATTTCGAAACTTTTCTTCAAAATTGTAAGATTATCATAAATTCACTCCAACATTTGCATTAATTAAAATTCGCCGAGAATATTTTGAGAAAAGTTGCTTCAACTTTTGGGTATTGCTTATTTTTTGTTTCAAATGGAAGTATAATTTTTGCTTATTTAAATCACTGGAGTAGTGAAAATGGAAGAAATGACGATGTGGAAAAAGCTGGTAATTTTTTTTCCGCGAGAGGCGGAAAAAAATTGGCCATGAAATGAAGTGACAAAGTGTGCAGGCTGGGACCTCAAGGCTGCACCAGAGACACTTGCGGTCGGTGCCTGAAAGAATAAAGGCGAGGAAGAAGAAGAGCCAGAAGTGGGCTCGCTCGCCTTGTTTTGAGTTGATTGCTTTACGCGAGGCGAATAAGTGCAGAGGACGATGCTCGGCAATAATAACGCCGAGTTGATGCGAAAAAAGGCCTCCATCGGGTCATGACGCGCCACAGCCTTTTTTTCCAAAATCCTGCCTTTTATGTGCATGCCAAATCCAATGCCAAGCGAGATATTGATTTATGCCGATATCGCATCCAAGACCATTTGCATGGTCACGTAGTTGTTAATAAATTATCATTCATTACAAACATTATTTGTTCATCTTCCGGGGACGAGTTTCACGAATTTTACACATTTTTCCGGATGCTATTATATATTGTGCATTAATTTTTTGTGCGAATTGAAATCATACAATCGATGAAAAATCTGAATTGCGTCTTCAGTGATTTTGGTTCTTATTAAAAATGCAAAAATTCTTAGAAGAATTCCGTTTTTTATAAAGTCGACCTTATAAAATAACCAGTTACACTTTCATAAAAAATTTTGATATGTAATGAAAAATTAAAAATAAGAAATATCATAATTCATTGAATATTGAAATATACATATAATATTTCCCAAGATCTCATGAAAAAAACAGCATTTAAAGAAAATTTACGTTGAAAATAAAGAACAAAGGAAACTCCAAAAACAAAAATATCAACTGAAATTAAGAAAAATTAAGAAAGACATTTTTGTATAAAAACTGTTCGAATAGACGAATTTCTTAAAAAAACAATTTTTGTTTGAATTTCATACAGAAATAAATTCTTATGGACTAATTAGGAAGTTGCATGGAAAAAAAATTTTATTTAGCGACATATGCAGGCATCAATTATTTTCAAAAAAAAAAAAAAAAAAAAATCAATACGTATTTTTTTGTTTTTTTTAAAAAAAAAAAATTAAAAAAAATAATTTAATTACGTGTCTGATATTTTTTGATAAAATAAAGATATCAGCAATAAAAAAATTGATGCAACTTGTCAATTAGCTTATAAACATTTCTACAGGAAATAGAATTTTATTAGAAAAACTTTTCTTCTAAAAACCAGTTGGACTTTTATAAACAATTTTAGAATCTAATAGAAAATAAAAAATATGAAATATCATTATTTTTTGAATATTTAGATACAAAATTTTCCGGAAAATCTTATTAAAAAACCGTATAAAAAGAATATTAACATTGAAAAACGAAGAATAAAGGAAACATTGACAATATGGTCATTAACTGAAATTATGAAAAAGAAAGACATTTTTTCATACAAACTGTTCGAATAGACAAATTTCTTATAAAACAAATTTTCTTATAAATTTCATACAGACAAAAATTCATTTTCTAAAATTTTCCACTACAGAAAATATAACTTTATAAGAAAAACTTGTCTTCTAAGAATATTCTAAAGTCCATCTTAATAAAAAAATAATAAAAATACGTATCTCCAAAAATTATAGCTAAATCAATTATTCAAGCAAACTATAAGATATCAGAATTTTGTGCGTCCAAGGTTTTCGATTTCAAAGTTCGATTTACGGCAAATGGATAAGATTATGTAAAATATCAGATAATTTTAGGAATCGTCGATCGTAGTGATCGATTTTGTAAAAATTTCAAAATTTATTTTGCAATCGCGATTAGTCATCACATTTTCGGAATATTCCAGATTTTTTTCGAAAACTATGCACTCATTGTTACGATTTTATCTGTGCTCTTGGTGGCGTTGCTCTTTAGGATGATTCCAGTCAATATTTACCGCGATAAAAGCCGGATTAATTATGCACGTAATAACTGATCAACGTACGCATCGGATTCATTCTAGTACGAGACACAAAAGTCTTGCGTAAAAAATTATTTTCTTCTGGTAAATATCCACTTCTGACGTCTAGCAGCGTGAAGCAACATTTTTACCATTGCTTTATTGACGTTTCTACTACGCAACTACATATACGTGTTTTTAAACGATGTAATAAAGTATCGTAGAAAAACAAAAGTCTTTCGAAACTATCTAAAAGCTAAAAGCTAAAATTCTGAGAGAGTAATGAAAAAGAAATGCAATGACGAACGTTAATAACCCTTCCGGCACGGTACGAAAAAATTTAAAAAACTACGTAAAATGGTACAAAGAAGCGTAATCAGGTTAATGTTATGAAAAAATAAACACAAAAAAATTTCAATATGTGAAGGGTGAGGAATCAAAAGGGCCTAACCCACATTTCCATAAGGCGGTTTTCTTATGTAATAGGCGAATAAAATAAGCTTTATCAAAAAGTGGGTTAGGCCCTTTTAATTCCTCACCCTTCATGTATATTTTTTTAGTAACTTTGTTTTTTGCAGTTTTATGTATTAATTAAAGTTTTTTTCAAGTTTAAATGATTATTGATAGTTTATGCATTTTAATCTAGTTACTGTGGTTCTTTGTGGTTTTTTAAAAATGTTGAAATAATAATTTCATATTTATTACATGAAACAGTATATGGATTCTATTAGAGATTTATTGCAAATTTTTTTTTTCCGTGAATTTAAATTAAAGGTATTTTGTATGTATTTGTTAATTAGATTATTTTCAATGAGATCGCTTAAGATAAAAATTACAAAATCCCCGAGTAACAATTTTTCTACGAAAAACCCCACCCGAAAATTTTTTTGCCTACGCCCCTGAATTCAAGTTTACCGTTCCCCCGTGAAAAATTTCGTTGCTACGTCCCTGTTATCTCGCTAATTTAAAAAATTAACTCTCTATATAAAACTGCATTATAACTGTCGCTAAAAAACCACACTTGGAATTTCGACATCGTTATTTAAAAACCTTTTTTTGAAAAATCTTGTTTTGTCCCGTCGATAGTAGAGAGCCTCGAGGAAGAGAGTGGCAAACTTGCCTATGCGCTGATTGGCTGGTGAGGTTAGCGGCCATCTTTACTAAACGCTTATTCGCGCGTCCGTGTATGCAACTGATGTCATTGTCATTGTTGCTCATTGTCATTCATTGTTGATTATCGTGGGTCTCGCGGGTCTCGCGCGACGTTTTTCGGGATTTCATTAAATTATTATATTCAATTTATCACGGAAAAAGTTTTTTCGGAAACAAACCACTGACATCAGCTGCGTACACGGACGCGCGAATACGCGTTAGTAAAGATGGCCGCTAACCTCACCAGCCAATCAGCCCATAGGCTCTCTAATCGATATCGTTGCTGAACCTAGCACAACCTGAACATTCCTGAATATCACTGAATGTCACTGAATATTTTGCAATATTCTGAATATTCTCGTTCTCGAAAAACATACGTATTTTCCGATATTTGTTTATTCTCTCCGTAATAAACATCACGTCGTTTAAAATAAAACGACGGCCGCAAAGACATTCGCGACGAGAATAAAATTGCGCCTCGAGATCGACGAAATATGACGTGGCGACATGTAGGTTATGTTGTGTCAAGTCGTCAACAAGAGCCCTAAAAACAGAGTAGAATCGTTGTAACACGCGTGTATTGTACTTGGAAAAACTGAAAAATCGAAGATGTCGAATCAGAGAAACCAGCAGAACATGATACCGCCCCGATGGTTGCACTGCCCGCGACATTCCGGAGTGTTCAAGAACAAGTTCGTCGCGTTCAAAACGCCGCTTTCCTCGAATTTCGACGACGAGGTCCCGGAAGATTGCCGTTGGAACGTGGACTATTTCTTCAAGTTCGCGAGGGAAAATCGGGTGAAAGTTGGCCTGTGGATCGATTTGACGAATACCTCGAGGTTTTACTCGCAAAAGGAAGTGGAAAATAACGATTGCAGGTACCTGAAGTTGCCGTGTCGCGGACACGGGGAAACCCCGAGCAACGAGCAAGTCCAACTTTTCGTGAGGGTTTGCAAAAACTACATATCCAAGTACCCACTGAACGTGATTGGAGTGCACTGTACGCATGGGTTTAATAGAACTGGGTTCATGATCATCAGCTACCTTGTGGAAATGGACGGCGGAATGAGCGTCGACGCAGGCTTGAGAGATTTCGCCTATGCTCGGCCTCCTGGTAAATATTTTTCTGTATTCATTTACGATGAAATTGGACATTCAAGTCGATTACAGTTATAAATAAATAAAATTGAATACAGAATGTGGATTTCATATTAAATTACAATTTTTCATATTTATTTACAAAATTTTCAAAAATTTAATCGTTAAAAGTAGCCGAGAACGAATTTTTTAATGCTTTCCTATTCTTACAAAATTTAGAAAGTTTTTTAAAAATACAATATTTATTGTTGTTCGTAAATTAATGGCAATTTTTTAATTTAACAAAAATTATTAAGGTATTGCCTAGTTTCTGTAAATTTAATGATATTCAAATTTTTTTAATATCCAAAAGGTTTTAGGTAGGTTTAAATAATTAAATTAAATTAAAGTTCAAATAATTGAATAAAAAATAATAGGTGGGCTTATAGGGGAGTTTCCATAAATGATGTCACGGCCTTAGGGGGGAGGAGGGGTCGGCCCATTTGTGACAGTTTGTGACAGAGGGGGGGGGGGGGTGTTTTAAAAATTGGGTTGTCAACTTGAGGGCAAAAATTTTTTTTTGTGAAATTAAACGTGGCTCTGGGAAA
>JAPYZL010173166.1:0-16633 GCA_030522825.1 Platygaster orseoliae
AAAAGGTTTTTTTTTAAATAAATTTATTCATGACAAATATTTGTAATGAATTTTTTGTTGAATTTGTCCGGATTTTGGTGGCGCACCCTGTATACGTACCTCGAGTACCTCTCAGACATCGAAAGAACTGTCAATTTCCATGTCTTGCCACACATAACCTTGTCAACGAAAAAACTGTGTCCTCAGTAAAAAAAAAGCGATAGAATTTTCGCGAAAGTCGTCTCTTCGAATTAGTATGTTCCGCAAGTGCCGAAAGTCCCAGGGAATGCAATAACGCCCGCGGCAAAGGTTTCATTTGGTGGGTACGCACGAGCGGGCTCGCGTACGTGCATGACGTCAAAGACAAAATATCACCAGGTGTTCTAGAAGTGGACGGTATAAATTAAAGTGAGGCTGCGGGGATGATCACAAGGGGTGAAATTAGGTAAATTAAGTTGCAGTCGCAGCGTTTCAAAGAGAGTCCCCGAGTTAGCATTTCTAAACGCGTAAACGGGTGCCTGCGAGATAACCGTAAACGCAGCCTTCTGAAGTTCGCCAGATACGACAAAAAAAGGCACGACGTATTTGAATAATTCACGTGGAAATACGCCTGGCTGACCGTACACTAGGTTTTCTACTCGAGGCTCTTTCCTTGCTACCAAGTTCGTGTAAAAGGAATTGAGGAATAATTGCTTTGCTTTGAGACAATATGAAATGTTCAGGTTTTTGTTCGAAAGTAAGGAAATATGCGAGAGAGGTTTGAATTTCCACTTGTATATACTACCTGACAGGACGATTTTTGCATTGTTTTTAATTTTTTTTTACTTGAATTTTAGTGTCGTTTATGTGTGACTTTTAAGTCTTTTTCTTTATATAGAACCATACTACCATTTTTCAGTGCGATGAAATATTTTTGTATGAAAATTTTAAATTCACATAACTAATTTCATATTGAATTTTTTTATAATGTGGAATAGGCTTCAGAGAAGGATCTTATTTTCAAGATTGTATTCATTCAATCAGATGCGAGACTGTATTTATTGATTGCATTAATGTAAGGTAGATTTCTTAATAATTCAATCCTCCTATACTATTCTAATAATTTATTTACATGCCGTTCATGTCTTTTTACTGTTTAATGAAGGGAATGTGATCAATTATTTTTTGTATAAAATTGAATCGTAATCAAGTGACTTAGCATCCTAGAAACCCATGCATCTCCAAGGAAATTTCCCAAATTCTTTTCAAGAATAACTCACAATCCACTTCATCGCAACAAGTCATGTAGAATTCTCTCTTCTTCAAGAGATCGCCCGTGCTCGGATCGTTGACGCTGAAAATGGAAAGAAGCCGGATCGCTGCTTTCCTGAGGATAGCGTGATTTTCAAGAAACGACACTCCGAGGAATTATAAAACCCGCGGAAGTGAAAGAGCGGGCTGGAATATGCATGGGGTCGACGTAATTCACTGTGGAGAGGGCTGTCAGGCCAGGCAGAGGGGTGGGGGGGGCGGGTGAGTGGGACGGGAGGGGCCGTAGAATCCCGTGGCGGTGTCACGGGGTGATCCTCATGACTTTGCCTCGACAATCTGAATAAACTGCTCGGAAGAAGAGCAACGTTGTAGCGGGAGAGGGCATAATTTCTTGGTGACAGCGCGCGGCGTTGGCTTTTCAACCCTTATAATATCCCCCGACGCCCTCGTACCGCCCCCGGGAATACATTTCCATGCATTTCCCGGGACGCTTTCTTTGTCCAAGCCCGCGGTCTTGTCTCGTCGCCTTCCGCCCTGGCGAGGAGGCGACGAGCGCCTTAATTGCCAACTTTTTCATCCCGAACGACGGTGGCGAGAATCTATTTCCGGGGACGATTACGAGCTGTCTGATGTCCTCGGGTTCCTCCCCACGCCTGGGCAATGTAATTGAAAGTGGAAGAAATTTTCACGTGTTTTATTTTCGAAATTAAGAAAAATGGTGATAGATGAAGAATGAAAACTAGGAACTATGGATTCTGAATTTTTTATCGAGATATGTGTATGGATAGTCGTGGGTATAGATTAGGAACCATCTTGAAGAAGGGATACATGGTTGAAAACTGTTGGTGATAATTGGTGTTAACAATGAGTTAATAAGTTTTTTCGTTTCGGTGGTTTGAATTTACGATTTTTTGATTGTTACTCTCATAACCTGAGATGTACTGTAATTAGTGACTTATTCGTATATCGATGACCTGCTCAAGCGTGTGGGTAGAAGTTATGAAGATTTGGTATTTTAATATAGGTTCTCTGAGTTGAAGTTTGAATTCCTAATAATAAAATAAGAAATTCAAAATATTCAAGCGCCAAAAATCAACAGTTCTGTTGTATGCTTTGCATGATAAATATGTTCAATTTTTAAATCTTGTAGAGGCAACATCTTTCGACATTCGTTTAAGCATGATGTACAGATAAGAGATTTTTACAATGATTAATTGTGACCGACAATCTTCTCACCAATTAGTGAAACAGAACTGTCTGTAAGAAAAAAGTGCTCATTATGAATATAGTATTTTTCCCATGCATCCGTAAAAAAGGCCACTTTGTTTCTATGGAATGCAGGAACAAAAGCCCCTTTTTGGGGTACTCGGAAATCAGCGGGAAATATCGACAAAAACCCTGGGAAATATTCATTAATCACGGATCAGGCAACTTTCTTCCCTGTGATACGGGATTTATGAATATTTCCCTAGGATTTTATTGATAACTCCCGCTGATTTCCGAGTACTCCAAAAAGAGGATTTCGTTCCTGCGTTCCATAAAAATAAAGTAGCTACTTTTACACATGCATGGGAAAAAATATTGTATGCTACACGAGACAAAAAGAATGATTCCAACTTGTGCAATTGCGCACTCGCTTCGCTCGTGCCCAAACTTTGCACTCGTTAGAATCATCTTTCTTCTCCCTTGTAGCATCAATATCTATTCCACCTTTTGTGACTTTGAAAAAATGCATCTATTAATTTATTCACAAGATTTTTTATTGAAAACGGTTATAACTGGGATACGTATTATTTGTACAAAAAATTATAATTTACGAGTTTAAGGAGATGTTAATGCGTAGAGTCATAAGTGTTTTTTTTTTTTTTAACTAACGTGAATCATATTTTTTCTTCTGCTGGATCTATTCAAAAATTAAAATTAAAAAAATATGACACGTAACTGCCAAGAAAGTGACGTTAGAATTTTTAAATGTTCCGAGTTTTTAGACGCTAGTAATTCGTTAATATAATAAAATGACTTCAAAAATAGGGAATAATTACATTGAAACTTTTCGATATTATACTTGTGAGAAAAGATTTAATTTACATTGTTATTGATTTGTATATTTATTATTTTGATTTTATATTGATTATAATTGTTTATTTATTATTATTTTATATTTGATTCAATAGCCAGTCAAAAAAATTGGTATTTATATTTCCTGAGAAAGATGCTTTTACTAAAATATCTGGGAAACCCTTTTTAGAAATAAAAATTCTGATTTATTGATAGTTTTATATTCACGATAATAATTTTTATAATTTTTTTTGTCCTTCAATATTATATATCAAGTTCCTTTAAAATATACACAAAAAAATCCATTCTTATGCTACTGTATTAATTTTTCACATTTATTTTAATTCTCTATAGTTATGTTTTTTTCAGTGAACAAACTTGAAATTCTCAATCATACATGGGTTTTTTCTACTTTTAATGAAAATCAAAAATTTTTACAAACAACGCTAAATTATTCCAAATCTCTCCTAAATTTTAACGCAATAACAGTATGAGAACTTATGCGTTATTTGTAACATAGATCCCTGCCAAAAAATGGCTTCTAATCTGGCCTCTCCTTTTCAATACTAAAAGGATAAGAATCTGCCATCTAGTAATAAACATTACTTCATTTTTCACACAATTGAAATAAAGTTTTGATGGAACGAATAAGTCTATTTAAATTCAAAGTCCATCCAGAAGTTAACCTCGATAATACATTGCATTACCCGCTTTTTTCTCCCCAATGACCTCCTCCCCCCTCCCACCCGCTCCCCTTCACATCCTATTCTTGTTCTCATCTTCGGCGCCAGATGTAATTACGAAGTTTTTCGTTCTTTTGGGATATTCAGAATTCCTTGGCTCCTGTTCTTCGCCCCGGGGCGACCTACACTTTGACACCTTACATCCCACCCTTTTATGAATCTCCCCCCCCCCACCCCACCCCTACCACAGCCCCGGCCATTCCGAGCCCCGGGCTTTTCTTCAACCCCAACCCCAAACCAATTTCACCTTTGTGCGAGACGGCTCCAACAAGACGCGTTTCCGGCTGCCTCGGCGAAGAGGAAACCGCTTTTATCTAGGATCTTTGACCATCTGAGCCACGATGTTATCACCCAACCCCTGAACCCGGCTCGTGCCTTAACGCGCAAGATCGGGTACGCGAGTTTATCGGGCCGATTTTCCAGCGATTTTTCGCACTCGATTGCTCAAGATGGATCTCCAGATTTCCCTTGCTCTGTCGCAATAATTTTTATTGATTTCTTTTTCATGCAGAACTTTTGAAGCCCTCCAGTTAGAAAATGCAGTTGGGCGAAAATAATGAGTATGGAGAATTTTGCTAAAAATAGTTTTTACAATTTTCATTTCAGCTTTTAGATTTAAGGTGTCTAGATATTCTTGCAATCAAGATAAAATCATCAATATTAATTTTATTAAGTGTTTTTGAGTTTGGCATCAAGGAGAAAAAATATAAGTAACATACTAATGTTTTGCTACTTTAGTCTGATAAAGACCATAAAAATGTTGAGATTCTGTTTTCCTATTTAAATAGTCATTAAAATGGGGACAAAGGAAACAGTGGAGATTAAAACATTCGAAATAGCGAGTTATCGCAGACATAGTTGGAAAAGTTTTGGGAATTCAGCGTGTCAACTGAGTGGAAGTGTGAGTTGGAGAGGAAGGGGGGAGGGGTAGTTGAGGTGCGTTATGAGCCCACCAGGGTCGTAAAAGCGGACTTGAAAAACTTTTAACGCGGCGGTGGATTATGATTGTAGGGCGAGTACTTAGTCGTGTATTAGGATCTGTATTGTGCTCGAGGTAAATTGAGAAATGGAGCCGATCCAAGGCTTTATGGATAGGGTCGTGGTACGTTTGTCGTAAGAAAAAAGTTTCATCATGTTTGGTTTAAATATGTTCATACTGTACTTTATTGTAGAGTTCTTATCATATAAGCACTGAATATGTATTTATATATTAAAACTTTTTTTAACGTCTTCATGATGGATGCTGTATTCATATAAAAGAAGTGTACCATAAACAGAAATTTAATAATGCCTCTAACGAAAATCTCATAAAACGTTCGTTGTTAGCTTTGTTCAAAACTTTTTTTAAACAAATCACAAGAGCTCTGTGTAATCTTTACTGAAAAAAAAACTGTATTTTTTTACTGAATATCCAACAGAATTCATGTATCTGTCGAAACATCAAGTAATAAAATTCTGTGCTCTTTCAAATACCTTGATGGAACGAAAATCATGTTATTCCTTTTACTAAAACGTTCGATCCATGCATGTACCGTTACACAACTTTTTTATTTCCATATATCCTACCATGCAATATCTGGGTATTACAAGAGTAATTAACGCTGAAAGTCGTTCATGCATGAATGTATACTAATTATTATTAACAAAAAACTATACCACGAGCTGATCTCACATTTAATATGATTATCTCTATTCTTCACTTTCCACAATCTGGGATATTGAATTTATAAATATTGAAATTATTCAGAAGCGAAGAATTCGTTACATTATAAGAAGTTGGTATAGTGAATAATCAAAGGAATTCCTGCACGAAAATATGTATAATCAATCACACATAATGCTTTTTAAATATTATATTTTACTTTTGTGAATCGATGCAGCATTCGTAGGTCGGAAAAATTTAAATTTGGAAATCTACAGCCTTTTAAATTTTAACTTCCTTTTTTCATCTTACTTTATTCATATCGTCTCATTATTTCAAAAGTCTTTGTTCAATATATTCATTAGTTTTCTGTTTTTCTGTCTTATTGTTCAATTTTTCGTCTGTTACATAATCATTCTCTTTGATTTCAGACTGTAAGAATAATAATTTTATCTAAAATTTCAACCAAGACTTACGAAATGGATGTTGCTATTTCTAAAATTAGAATTTAATTAGTACATACAAACAGGGCATATACTTTAAATTGTAATAGACATGTTGCATGGAAAAAAATCAAATTTGACGACATATGTATCAATTATTTTCGTAAAAAAATCAATACGTATTTTTTCGTTTCTTTAAAAAATGATTATTTTAGAAGATATCTGAATTTTTCATTTCGTATACATAGATATACTGAGCATGCAAATGACGTCATATAGTAAGAATGACGTCACTTGGTTTTACTTTTCAAAACGACATGTTTCCGTCAATTTTTGAAGCATGACAAAAAGAAAAAATACATGTCTGATATTTGTTTACAAACTAACGATGTCAGCAATGAAAGAAATTGATGAAAAATATCAATTAATTATCAAAATGATGAGCTATCATTGCTATAAAAATTTCATTTCATATAAAAGAAGTTTCTATAGGAATAGAATCAAGACGTCAGCAAATTTAAATCAAGATCATTTATAACAACAAGTTCCCAAGTTGAATAAATCATCGTTGGTGAAAATTCGCAGTGTTGTAAAGGAAAAGATTCGTATTTAAACTGAAGACCGAAAAAGAAGAGTGAAAGAAGCGCCCTGGCTGTGAATGCAAATTGCATCGCTCCAAACATCGTTACACGTTCAGTGAAGCGTGCACGTACGAGGGAATATATTTCCGTGTATGTGCAATGGGCAGAGCGGGTCCGGTGTTACACGAGGAAATTGTAGTTTCCCAGTCCCCTAGGTGCTCTTCGTCATCATAAAGCCTACGCTACTGGCGCTGTACCGTATTAAAGCTGGCTTCGAACAACGTCGCCTCCTCACCGATGGTCATTTTTGAAGAACAAGCGCGAGCCATTGTATAATTACCCGCTAATCAGTATTTACGAGGAAAAGTTGGCGCACGCAGAGTAGAAAAATGGTGAGCACGAGAAAAAGTTTCTGTAATGTAGAATCTGCTTGGATATTTTTCACATCCTCGGTTGTTTGTCAACGTAGCCGAAAATTTTGGGTGTTCCATTTTGCGAAAAAATAATGTGTTGGATGACTGAACTTGAGAAAATTTGAAAGCAAAATATGAAGTGTAATACATGTCTGCATTCATTGAAACGTTATATAAGCAAATACATTGGAGGAACCGTTTGTAATACAAGTAAGTGGGTATTATTTTCGTTGAAAAAGGAATGTTATTGGTTTATAAATTAGAAATTTCAAGGAATTGTATTTAATTGATATTATTATTCATCAAGTGTTTTATCTCATCTCCTCTTCTCAAGTTTCCAACTAATCTTCGAGTTATCAAACTCGAAATCAAGTCATAGTACGTTGCTCATGTTCTTGGATGGTTTCCTCGCTGAAACGGGATTCACCGTTTCATCACTGACCTAAGCAAGTTCGTTTGGGTACTGTTGCGCAGGGAAAATCGGATATACCGGCTCGAATTGCTGCGATTACTCTCAGGGCATGACTTATCACCGGCGAAAGGTAATTTCGGAATACCGGCTTCCGTGCATGGGATTTTTTTCCACCATCGAAACGATTTCGGATCAACGTTCCTACGTAGTTTTGTAACGCTCATAAATTCAGGGCTTCTGCGTGAGTTCTTAACGGTGCCACTGAATTCCTTGTGAATCTCGATTCGAGTCTTGTCGGATAGCACGCGAGCCGATCGTGCATGCCAAGATCAACGGTGGACGTACTCGAGCGTATTCGTAGCACCTTCCTTGACTTGGCTGCATTTCGCGTGCGCATCGATCGCCGCCAGCTCTTTTATTTTAACCGCTTTTCACTCCACTATATAGTCGAGATGAAAAATATTTCTTCATTTTTATCGGAATGGCTCGTGAGTTTCGAAATGTTGAGGAAATTGTTCTATTGTTCGTTGTTTTGCATTATTCCTTTAAGTTGAACAGTCTTTTAAAACTCAGATGAAAATCATTTGTACCATTTAAAATGCTAAATTTGTCTAGGAATCGTCGAATCACTTTCTTTCCACTAAACGTAGATCGTAGAAATCGATTTGATTCCTCGACACGCGCCTCTTTCCTTTTCAAAGATGGAACCGCACTTTCGCAGAATCGATCGTGGAACGAGAAAGCTTTACGGAAAGCTTCGAAACCTCAATTAAGCCGGGGATATCGTGGATCTTTACTTCAGTGGCTTCACCGCTTTTTTGCCCATGAACGTTTTCTCCACGTTCGCGCTTAGAAAAATGATGTCGATTTTACGGTGATATTGTCGGTGAATTCCAAGCGAACCGTGTGAGGTTTCTCTTTAAAGTTTTTTTCCCTCTAGTGAGACAATTGAGTTTTTTTGCTCGTTTTTAAGTAATTCGAGCCGTTGCATCGAGTGAACAATTTTTTTCTGAGAAAAGAGTTTTTATGTTCATTTGATTTATCATCGAAAACCAAAAGTCAGAATTTTTCAATTCTTAAATTGAATGTTGAAAGGCATTTATGCCTTGTATTGATAAAAGACACCAATTCATTCATTTCTCCATAACTGATTATCGGGTAATGACTATGGGACACCGAGCGGAAAACGCTTGGCCAGGCCAGTCCATTAGGTGATTTGTTCCAAAGTTGTACACGAGAAACGGTTCTGGAGAGCGAGTCCGCGGTTCCTGGTTAGTTTAGTTCATCAGATCAGTAGATCAGTCCGCATCGTCCATGTGCCAAGCGAAGCGAGCGGTTACAGTGACGAATGGCCGAGGCGTAGCTCCCGTTTCGACATTGCCAATGAAAAGGTCCGGCTATATTGATTGTATACGCAAAAGTTGACCCAGGCGCCAGTCAGTGTTTCATCTCGGAAATAAAATCGACACATGCCATAAAAGCGATATTCTCGGCCCCAGAGTGCTTTACTGCCGCGTGTCGCGTTGATCGAAATACGAGCGTTGCCAAATAACCATTCGATATAGAAATCTATGAAAATGTATGAAGGGCCGAGAAAAACGTGAAATCCTCGCAGGATGTACGCTTGGTACATTTTCGAAGCAATTTAGAGTCATGATTTTTTCAAGCTCGACTTGCAATTCAAGAAAGGTCCAGGTTCGTATCTGAAAATATTTAGGATAAAAAACGCAGTTTTTGATACATGTGATAAGGAGCCTTTTGAAACTGAAGACTTCTAGACTTACGTTAACAAGACATATACCTTGCATTTTATTTCGTAAACTGAACACTAATTTTCATCGTCTGGGAGCTTATTTTTTTACTTCTCTATGATTTACTAATGTACCTCCATGTCCAACGTACAACATAAAGTAACAATATTGTCTAACCCTTCAACCGACGTTGAAAAACTGTTCGCTGAAACGCCATTCAGCTCTACAATTTCGCAATAAAGATAAATCACTCCATCAAACCCGCGGAAAAAAAGGTAGCACGTGCCTTCAATAATTTCGTGGGAAAGTCACAGTTTCTCGGGCCAATTGCTCACATCGTGATTGTGACAAAGGTAACTCGAAATTTATAATTCATCGGACGTCGCTACGAACAAAGCGGGGCCATTCTCGCCGTTTGTTGACATTTCTACGCCGCTGGAAATTGCCCGCAGCGAGAAAAGCGCTTTGGCTTACGCGACGTACATCGCGCTTCCGTCAAAGAAGCAACCCGAAAAACAATAATCTCGCGAGCTCGAGTGAATTTTCGACTTCAAAGAACGGCCTGGTATTATTTTCGCTTCAATTATTGAAAAAGCCGTTTGACTTGGCCGACAGCCGAAACAGAAATAAGAAACCATCTCGATTCTCTTAAACCGAGATTACTCGGGAGCCTTCGCAAAACGTTATTGCGCTGCGTTTCTTTTTAACGTGTACATTTCCAGTTGTTGCTTCATTGCGTTAGTACTCTCTCCGAGTCTTGAGTCAGGACCGAGTTTGCAGTAAAATCTCGTTATTTCAGTATTCCCCGCATTGTTTATGAAACGCGTGATGATTTTTCAGCTGATTCTGTTTTTTACTGGAAGGCAATTATTAAAATTGTACATTGTGCTGTAACTTGCACTTTTTTACATTAGATTCCGCAAATGAAGTGCTTAATTTTTCCAAAACTTGGGCTTTACTTTAGCTTGTCAAACGTTTGAAAATTGAGTCGTTCATTCAACAACATAAAGTGCACGCTGTAATTACGTTCGCGGAATTGGCGGTCACTTTACCCGAAACAAACGCTAACAACATAAACTTTAACGGTTTCCAAAGAAAATAAAGTCTGGCCTTCGGAAGGAGAAAAACTGCACGAGTGTTCCGCCAGATATGCAGTTTCTTCTGCTACATTACTGTAAATCCACGTCCTTTTGCAGCGGAATAAAAGCAGTCCGTGAAACGGGGGTGTCAAAAGAAATTCAAACGAGATGTCCCTCGCTCAGATTCTCGTCGTTTAAGAAAATAGAACCCGAGCTTCCGATAAAATCTTCAATTTCCAAAATAAATCTTCGCGTGTTATGAAAGTTTTTCAGGGCAGAACATGAGTGGAGTGGTGCTGCTGAATGACAAAAGAGAGGAAAAAAGCTGGTTCCTCCGTCTTTGAATTTCAGAGGTTATTTTTTTAAGAGGAAAATTGCTGATGATGATCTAGTGGATGTGAAATTTTCCAAGTTTATGTGAAACAATGTGAAAAGTTCCTGGAAATAGAAACTGGTATAAAAGGTCTATTAATAACACAACGTTGTTTTCTAAACTAATCGAGCTCTTTCATCCTTATGACGTAGACTGCCGCGTCAGATTATTAGATTCCAAGAACAAAATGTTACGTTCAGTCTGAAAATGTAAGATAAAAATATTTTTCACCTTTTATAAACTTCTTAAAGGCATGTTAAACATGTGAAAACAGGAAAGGATTTTTTCATAAAAATCTTATGAATTCACAATGAAATTAACTCAAGTTTGGATTAAAAAATACGACACCAATACTTATTCTGGTAGTTATAAAATAAAACTTTGGTCGTTTTTTTTAATTCTTCAAGTGTTAAATGACTTTCGAATAAAGTGCAAAAAAAACTAATTTTAAACTGTGCTGAAAGTTTTTTTATCATTTCGCTTTCTTTTTTAATAATAAAAATCAATGAACTTGGACTACGATTTTACAAATTAAAAACCACCGAACAATTTTCAACGTTACGAAATTTTAGTATTTATTTTTTAAAACCAAAATCGAGTAACTAGAATATTGGGCTTATGAAAATGATAACAATTTTGAATTTGAGTTATTATTTTTTAATTTTTGTAATATTTCGTGAATCTGAAATTGACATACAAGTAATAGAGATTGAAAAAAAAAAAATTAACACGAAATTGAAAAATTGCTACTGTTACACGTCAGCCCTGGGAGGGTGACGACAACAGGGGGGAGTGAAGGGGGAAGAAGGATGGTCACCTGGAGCCGGTGACGGCTACCAGGACGGGAAAGAAAGGAAAATAAGGTGTTATCAAAAATGCCACAAAGATACTTCGAGTTATATAATCGAGTCTTTATTTTCCCACAAAAGCAATCGAGATTGCAAACAGTGAAAGGCAGCTTATTCGCCTTTTCACCATAACTTAACCTAGTCACATTTTAATCTCAAAGCGGGAAAAAGTACATGGCAGCCACCTATGCGGCGGCTACTCGAAGCTCGGTCGGTGCATAAGTGGACGCGCCGGCGCGAGACATTCAAAAGGAAAAGTCGTACTCAGTTGACGTACAACACTACATGTATCCTTATTTATTTCATCCTTTTTCAAATTTCAGAACAAGTTTTTTTTTTGTGTTCCTTAAATTTTAGAATTGGAAAACGAATTTCTTTGAGTAGATTGAGTTTCAAACATGTCCATATTATTAATTATTGTGAATAACATTTGATGTTTTTCACTTTTTTCCTATCAATTTCAAGTGATGTCACTTCAAATTTATGTTAAAAGTCCGGAATTCCACTCATTGAAGTCAAAAGTTCATTCCGTAATGCATGTTTTCTTATCTGAATTAAGAATAAAATTACTGGAAGTTTTAGCTCATAAATTCTGAATAATTAAAAAATTTTTGCTTCGTTGGAAGCTTTCTGAATTTTCTTAATATTTCTCAAGTTTCAAATAGTATCATGAGAACTTTACATTTAAAACTACAAAATCGAAACAAAATACAAAAATTTTTTCTCAAATTTTAAAAACTTTCATTTTAATATTGTGAGCTTCAAATCAAAAAAACCTAGATTTTTTGATTAAAAATTACCACAACTTCAAATTTGATACGTATTTTAACATTTAACATATTCTAGCAAAGTTTAGTATCAAACAATTGAGAAATAAAAAAATCCTTTCTAAAAGTATCAATAAAAAACATGTCAATTTTTCATCAAATTCTTCCATCCGCAAAACTAGCGAGTTTGGGTTAACGGAAATACAACGAATAAGTCCATTGTTTAGTATGCCTCGCACCTGTGGCCGAACAAACACTGTAATTCACTTTCTAAGACGTATTCAATTCGAGCGGAACAAAGGTCTTGAATGTAACTCCGCCAGCTTGGAAGTTTTGTGTCGTTTCATGGAAATTTGATAACGCCCCCGGCAACGATTCGGCCTCCCACATAGTTTGAAGAGAAAGAGCGACACATCGGGTGAAGGAACGAAATCAATTCATCGCGAAGACATGAGGAGAGCGAAGCGAGGGGACATATGAAAAAAAATTAGAACTCGATGACAGAGAAAACTATGTGAAGAAAACAATAAAAGCTTAAAGGAATCAAAACTTTTTTTTCAAGAATTTTTTTTTTATACTCGATTGTTTTTTTTAGCGATTTTGCCACTGATTTGCTGCTGACACTATTGAGTATGCAAAATTGGGGGCTCGACGGGGCTTGGTATTCATTGACCGTTGCGTTTTGCTGCTCGGAAAAAAATGAAAGGAACCCCGGGATGCGAGCTTGTATTCATTAAGTTTGGCTCGTAGCCAAAGTCCATTATTTCTCTGGTAACGCGCGAACACGAATCAACGTTTGATTTTTGGGGGCCATTGAGATTGGTAATGAAGAGACTCATCATCTTGACGGATGCTTCAAATTAATAACGAGGATAAAAGGTGCAGTGCTTACAGCTTTTTTTTCATTCCAGTTGTACAACAGTGTAGTTTTTTCAGCTTTATCGTGCATCAATGGTTTTCATCCCATTCAATTGATAACGATGGAATTTTTTCCTGACAGTAATTACGAGTTATATATAGCACCATAAAAACTTTTTGAGTTTGAGGTGAGGATTCAGAATGAATTGATAAAAAGGCACTTGTAACATTACTAAAAAACTTCCACGTCAAATTAAATCAAGTTCCGGTCATTAGCAGTTGACACTTTTCCGGCAAGGCATCGCGCTGAAATTTCCGGGGGACCACGTGGACGTTGGCACCGGGCCGTGTTTAACTTCGTGACTTCGCGTGATACGCTTTCCATGAACTCGTTACACATGATAATGGACATGCGATTGCGAGTATACTAATTAGACTTTGCTTTCCTGACATGCAATTCCACGATAGTGACGGATCTCGTTTGCCGATGCGTAGCTTGAAAAATAAAACTACGTAGGTACATATGCACGCCCGTCGATGAATGTTGGGTTTTTTCAAGTCTGAGTGGACTTTTAGATTGTAATTAATCTTGATAATTCTTTTCAACTTCTCTCGTATATTTTATACAAAAAAAAAATTTTATTGATTTTATGTTTGAATTAATAACACACCGTTCAGAAAAATTTTTTTTTCGTGTCGACCTGTTCTTTTTTTAACTCTTTTACTTTGCAAGTGATTAAATAAAAAAATTTTTGCAAAAAAATAATGCAGTTAATTCGCATTGTAAGTGCAAAGTATACAATATTTTCATTAAAACATTAAGATAACAAATTTTTTCGACCTGGAATTCACCCTCATTTACGAATTCCAATCTATGAAAATCAAAATTGTTTATTTATACATCTCTTTTTTTCCTTTCTGACTATACTTCAACAGTAAATGCGTTTATAAAAAATCTTTACGAAAAAAAGTGAAATTCGCCTGATTCTTTACTTTGGTTACGCAGACATCTGCCACGACACCAGCGACGCAGGCCCCGCAGCCAGAAAAATTCCTCATTTACCAAAAGTGCAATTTCGTTTAGGCAAGTGTGCACAGGACGAAAATATAAGATGACTAAGTGTTACGCGACGTCAGATAATGGACATAAATATCCGTGGCTCTTTCGGATATATATTTTCCGCATATCAGCAACCTCATTTGCATCGAGAATTTACCGCCTCGCGTATTTTTGGTGTTGGGAGTGGAAAAAAAAAAGATTAACGCTTGAGCTCCACCCGAGTATTGAAAAATGATACCGTGGCCTTGCCAGTGAAATATTATCACTTCGCCTTCCCCTGAATAGAACGAAGTCCATCATAAAGCCCTTTCGACTGACGGCTCTTCAACGCTGCAAGACGAGAGTTGCAAAAAAGCGTTCGACTGGCCGTTTTCTTGCTCGACCCTGGCCAGCGTCGGTTTTGATAGATATTCATAGTCGGAAAAAGTCCGAAGCAAGATGATGAGTAGCGTTTTCATGGTGTTGTATCAGATCCTAAAAGATTTAAGTCTTCCTCTTCTCTCTAACGAAACTGCTTAGAATGTCATTAATTTTCGACGTGCAAGACAGACTTGTGCGACTCGAGCCAAATGCAGAATTATTCGTTGGAGCGTTTTTCCGTGACACCTTGCGAGTTTTCAGTCTAAATGAAACAATGCGAAGGATACAGCAGCAGGGATCACCAGACAACGCCCTGACTGAGACTTCACTATCAAGAAATATTATGATCAGCCCTTTTCCTAGTTAAAAGGCACGACTCAGAAAATGTCTGCCACTGAAACCTCTACTCACACCCTTTGGAATAACGCCACATTCCCCGTCCCAATCAAAGCCATTATTAAGCCGTCCGATGTCACCCCCTGCCCCTACCACCCTCTGAGCCGCTACCACTTTTACCCTTTGGCTTCGAATCAAGCTTGGCCCGAGGCCAGCGTATTCATTCCAGAAACTAGCCCACCATTCAAGTGGCCAATTATTTAATCAATTCCACGGGCCGGGAATCCCCGACGACAATTGAAATCGGTTCCTCCAGCGGCGCAATAACTGCACTTGGGGGGGTCGCACGCCCCCTCGAAGACGGTAACGAGAACCGCCGATAGAATCAAACGCGCCCGGGGCTATAAACTTGAGATCCCGGGCCGATTGTAGATGCAGATATGGAAATTGCTCGGGATTTATCAGCCGGAATCCAATGGGGAAAAACAGGTGAGGGCGGTGAAGTCGAGGGGAGGGGAAGGGGAGGGGGTACAGGGTTGGTTCGGAAAGGTGGGGGGACGCGATAAACTTGGATCCGGGCAATTGAGCGGGGCGGGGGCGCGGTTGGGAATATGAATGCACGCGGCATCACCCGAGCCATTCTTATTTCTCAGGCACGCCAGCGCGGTAAATCTCGCTTTCACGGAATTCTGATTTACCCCGGCGCATACATGATTCCCGCGCCAACTTGCGGCGCCGCGGTCTCGGGGTCCCGGATTCCGCGCGTTTTTCCTCGTTTGCGGGGGCCTCGCTCGGGTTTTCCGGTGATTTGTGGCGAGGCTTGCGGACGCTCGGGGTTTTCCAGGCTGTTTATGAATTTTTCGTGGGATTCAGTATGTCAGGTTTGGTGAGGGGGGGGGGTACTAGGATTTGAGTTAAGAACGGGGATTTTTGGGAGGTACTTTGAAAATCGTTTTTATTTTATGGAAAGGAGGGGTTGGGTTTTTTATAAATTGGGTATGCTTTATGTGGAGATCGCCGTTTTGAATAATACAAAAAATTATTAATTTTGAAAGAAACGGATAAATCACTATTTTCAAATATCACCGTAGTCTTTTTTATCGATTGGGAACTTCGTTTTTGACAAATGTATTGTTACACGTCAGCCCTGGGAGCGTGAAGAGTACAGGGGGGAGTGAAGGGGGAAGGATAGTTACCTGGAGCCGGTGACGGCTACCAGGGAAACCAGGCCGGTAGCTGGGGAAGGGACCTGGAGCCGGTGACGGCTACCAGGAAGCAGGAAAAGGAAAGTGTGATCCTGGAGCCGGTGACGGATACCAGGAAAACGAGAAAAATGAAAGGTGGGGACTAGGGTTGTCGATATAAAATTGATTAATCGAAAAATCGATTTTCTTGTTTCAAATATCGATTAATTTTCGATGATTTCTGCCTACCCGATTAAATCGATATACGATTATTTCTTTTGGTATTCCGATATAATCAAATATCGATCAAATCGATTATTTAATCTATTATTAATCGGCTACCTTCCTAGGTTTTTTTAAATCTTACAAATCAAATAATCGATATATCGGAAAATCAGTTCTTTTACTAGACGATTATTCGATATCGATATCGATTATTTAATGCATGTAAATAAATATCAATGAATATCGATTAAATATCGAGTAAATTTTAGA
>JAPYZL010173212.1:0-17764 GCA_030522825.1 Platygaster orseoliae
TCAAAATTCAAAATTTGAAATTGAATTTGAGTTTCACTTCTCTTGCATCAAACCTTGAATAGTGTGCTTGAACTTCAAACTGTGCAAGAGAAGTGAAACCAAAATTCAATTTCAAATTTTGAATTTTGAATTTCTATTTGCGATTTTTCAAATTCGCTGATGTTTCGTTTTCTTCATTTACTCGTATTTTTCTCCTCGATTTTTATCTGTTTGTTTGTTTTTTTTTCGTTGTACTATTTGTTTTTACACTTTTGCTTTTTAATTTTTTTGTATATGAGTATTTGGGACATACTGTATACTCTGAATATTTCTAGTTCTTTCAAGTATATTTTTCGAATATTTTCAGCATTTATACAATAAAATACGTTTTTTTCTCAAATCCGAGTTGTTATAATTTAAAAACAGAAAATGAAGGTAACTCTGAAAATATAATTATCAACTGAAATTTAAAAGTACAAATTACTTAAAAATTTGAAAAAGAAATTATTCTGAAAAGAATGTTTCAATAAAAAAATTTCTTATACAACAAATATTGTTCATTATAATTTCTACAGAAAATAAAATTTCATAAGAATCAAAATCACCAGGAAATAATTTTGGAATCAAAATAAATTTTCCATTTGTAACTATTTCCTTAATTTTTCAATAAAATTGTCCTACTTTCAGCAATTAAAAACCCTGCATTTCTCAAATTTGACCCGCTACGAATTTATATTACGACGGTCGTAATCCGACCGGATTTTAAAATGTTTTTTACCACATTTGTAATTTGTGTATCTTACCGCGTTTGAAATTCGCGGAATCAAGCGACTCACATTCTCAGCCAATCACAACTAATGAAAAGCAGGCACTCACATTTACTGATGTTTACTATCTACCCCCTCCCCCCGGAAACACACACCCACACCTACTTGTTTAACATTGTTCAACATTGTTTTACATTGTTTAAGGTCTGGCTTGGGCCATGCCAATTTCCCATAACAAAAAAATATTTTATGAATTTTATCGACTCGGTTAGGTGATCACTTTCGGATCATCGAAAACTCAACACTTTGGATCAACCACCAAGTAATATATTAAACTTTTTACAATAAAAACTGCATTATATACCTCATTTTGCGTTACATTTTTCGGCTGGTTTTTCGCCTTTTTCGAAGTTTGTTTTGACATCGCACTCGTCGCGGAAAAACAATTATTTAATATCCTGGAAATTTGGAGCGTGCCCAAAAACTTTGTCATCTGTCTAATTTAATGTTTTATTTCATGTTGAGGTTAGAATATTTATTTTGATTGAGAATCTTATACAGCGTCATTAAACTCTAGAGCCAAAACAACACAAAAAAAAATGTGTGAAGAGTGTTACTTGTGTGAGTGTGTGGTTGTGTGTGAAACACATTTTTGCACGCGGGAAATTTGAATTCTGCGAATTGAGTACTTTGGGGTAATTCGAGGTTTTGCAACAAAATTTGGTTTTTCAATGAGAAAGGTTTTGCAATTGACTTTGCTTTCGCAGAATCAAAATGCCAAAAAAATTTGTGGGGGAAAATAGCAAGGCAGTGGTAGCTAGAGCACGAAAAGCTGCTGCGAAGGAAGCGGAAAACACGAAACGTGCCCAGGAAGCGGAGGATAAAGCTTGGGAGGACAACGACAAGCAGATTTTGAAAAAGAAGCAAAAACAAGTATAATCCTTTTTAATGGTTTTTAAAAAATATGAAAATATTTCCTATTCAAAAATTAAAATGTGTTCAATGGTCAAATCTCTACATACAAAATTATTTTGAAGTTTTAAAGTTTGTTTTTCAATTAATTATGTAATTAATTCAATTCAACCAATTTAATTTAATTATTCCAATTTTTTCAATAAAATTTATAAATGAAATTAATATAGTTAAATTCAATTATATAGTTTAATTGAATAGTAAATTTTCAATACCAAAATTAAAAGGTATTCAATGGTCAAATCTTTACATACAAAATTAGTTTGAATTTTTAGAGTTCGTTTTTCAATTACAAATTTTTGTAGAATTCGCTAAAAAAATGTTTAAATATTAAATTATAAAAATTAAAAACTTCTAAATACATTTGGAACTTGATAATCTTGTAATAAATTTTTAATATTTTATAAATTTGGTTGATAAATAAACGGAAATCGATCACTCAGAGCTAAATCTGTTATTTATTTATTAATCAATATTTAGGCCATCAAATCGGGCCCTTTTTAGGATTTTCATAAGTAATTCTAAAAAATTCATATTATTAAATAACATGCTTTTCTTCGAAAAAAACCTTATTTAAATTAAAAAAAAACTTTATTCACTTACGAGTCAACATATATCAGTCAAAATTAAAATGCTTTTTTGTTATGAAACAAAGACAAGTTAAATTTTTTTGAATGGTTTTTCAAAAACTTAAAAATATTTCATATTCCGAAATTAAAACGTGCTTTAATTGTCAAATCTTTACATACAAAATTATTTTGAAATTTTAGAGTTTGTTTTTCGATTACAAATTTTTGTAGAATTCGCTAAAATAAAGTATGAGTTATTGAAATTCAGAACTTCTAAATACATTTGGAACTCGATAATCTTGTAATAAATTTTTAATATTTCAAAAATTTGCTCGATAAATGAACGGAAATCGATCACTCAGAGCTAAATCCATTATATATTTTTTATTCAATATTTCAGACATCCAATCAGGCCCTTTTCAGGATTTTCATAAATGATTTTAAAAAATACATATTTTACAAAAACATCTTTTTCTTTAAAAAAAGCTCCTTTAAATGAAAAAACCTTAATTCACTTATGAGTCAACATAAATCAGTAAAAATTAATATGCTTTTTTGATATGAAGCAAAGACAAGTAAAATCTTTTATAATGGTTTTCCAAAAACTTGGAAATATTTCATACTCCAACATTAAAATGTGTTCAATGGTCAAAAATCTTGACATACAAAATTATTTTGAATTTTCAAAGTTCGTTTTTTAATTACAAATTTTTCTAGAATTCACTAAAAAAAAGTATGAATCATATAAAATTCAAAACTTCTAAATAAATTTGGTACTTGATAATCTTGTAATAAATTTTCAATATTTTTTCAATAAATGGACGGAAATCGATCACTCAGAGCTAAATCCATTATTTATTTATTATTCAATATTTCGGCCATCACATTGGGCCCTCTTCAGGATTTCCATAAATAATTCTAAAAAATACATATACATATTTTAAAATAACATGCTTTTCTTCAAAAAAAACCTCCTTCAAATTAAAAACTCTATTCACTTATGGGTCAAGATAAATCAGTTAAAATCAATTTGCTTTTTTGTTATGAAGCCGATACGTTAACAATTGATTAAAAAACAATCGCTGTTAATAACTTCAACAATAATAGTCATCGTCGTAAATAAACTGAACTTTTTTCTGCCAAAAACGAAGACGTGTATTCGTAATTTTACAATAGAGTATAAGACAAACGTCTCGCATGAGGCATCGACGACAACTCGCAATCAGTAAAATAAACTAGAATTTAATTTACTGTTTGAAATTTTATTTTAATGTAATTTAATTTGATTTAAAATACAATTTAATTAATTAATTTTTTTATTTTAATTTTTTTATCAGTTTACAATTTTTTAAATTTCATAAAATTTTATAACTTTTTAAATAATTTTCTTATAATTTGATTGAATGAAAAAAATTATGATTTTTTTAATAATGTTATTATGAATTTAATTTAAAATACATAAATATTCATCGTAAATCGAATTCCAGCTTCTTGTATCCTGTTTATTAAGTGTTCCATCAGTCTTTTCAATGAAAATCATCTCTGAAATATAAAAAAAAAAAATAATTAGACTTCATCAAAAATTTCAACATTCTTCCAGTTAAAATCATGATCCATTTTCAATCTGTGTTCAGATGAAACGTTTAAACTGCGAGGAAAAGGTGGATATTTTGAAAAGTATTTTCTTTATTGGATTTTGAACATTTTTCCTACAGCGAAAAAACTGAAATTTAATTGAATAGAAAATATATGTGACTTATTGATTTCGATTGAAATGCTATATAAATTTTCCTGACAAAAAAAAGACTCAACCTGAATTTTCTGGACGATTTGAGATGATATGGTCAGAAAGTCATTTTTCGTAGGACATAATGAATAAATATTATTATTTGAAAATATAAATAATTTAGGTTTATTCTTATAAGTTAACAATAATCATGAATTTTTGGATTGGAAAAACCATATATTTTATTTAAAATATATATATTTATTTTTATTTAAGTTTTCTATATTGAGTTAAAAATGAAATAACGAGGAATTGACAAAAGTCTTCATTGGTATTATAATGAAAATTTCCCAGTCAAGGAAACAAATCATAAATACTTTCATTTTTTTAAAATCATTTTACTTTGATAGTTTCCATGTCAGTTGTGTGAAATGTAATTCAGTTTTCATATTTTAGTGATCAATAACAAAAAAGGAACATTATTATCATCATCATCATCATCATCATCATCATCATCATCATCATTATCATCATCATCATCATCATCATCATCATTATTATTATTATTATTATTATTATTATTATTATTTTATTGTTTATTATTATATTATAAATGTTTCATATTAATTTTGTGATATATATTCATATATTTATATTATTATTATTTTTTATTATTATCGTTATTATTATTATTTTTATTATTATTATATTATTATTAGAAACTATTATTATTATTTAAAAAAGAAACTCTTGCTTTCATAAACTCTCAAAAAATAAGGAATAATTTTCTCGCTTGTCAATTGAGAACGAACTAATAAAATTATCTGTATTTCTCATTAAATGTATGTTGTATACAGAATTCAAAAATTTCGTATCTTTTTGTTCATTGAATGTGTTCTTGGTTTTTTTTTTTTATGAAATTCACCTTCAAAACAACCCTACTTCACTTTTGAAAAAAAAAACTATTAAAACTTTATTTTTCTCAGTATTTTTTAATTTCTAGTTTTTATATCTTTTATATTTTGAATTATGAAAACTAATTATAAAAGAAATAACTAATAATTATTAAACAAATACTTTTAGTGTAAAAATTTTTCATAGTTTTTATATTTTGTCATGAATTATGAAAACTATAAGAAAATTATGAAAACTTTATTGATTGACTTTTTTTATTACAAATTGATATATGACAAAACCACTTTCTTTGTTTCAAATTTTATCTTGCATTTTTGAATTAAAACTCAAAATCTTTAATGTTTTCTTCAACAAATGAGATTATTATAATTTATTCATATAAATTGTAAATAAAAGAGTGAATGAATCGGAAATAAATAATAAACTGTAAATATTTGAATTTAAAAATGTTGTTTTTATAGTAAATTATTGATTTCGTTCAAAATTTTATTTCTTGAAAAAAGACTATTGAAAGTTAAAATAATAATAACACTTCTAACTGATTGCCATCAAATTGATCGTGTTTACTAGAATGACTAATTACTGAACTTTTTCATCGTTTTATTTTTGAATTTGAAGGAAGCCCTCGAAAAAAAGAAACAGCAGCAACTAGAGAAAAAATTGGAGGCGAAAGCACTGCTGGAAAAGGAAGTGGCGAGCATAAAAATTGGAGGAAAGCAGCAGGCTGCGAAAATCACTCGAGCGGAGATTGTAGCTGTCACTGAAAAACGAAACCTCGTTGCAGCACCAGTGAAAGAAGTAGAAACTCCTATTGAAGAAAATCTCAATAGAGTTGTATTGGAAGGGGAGACTGCACATGGAATCGATGAGGCTTTATCAGTCCTAAGGTATAAATAATTAAAGAAAAATTTTTTGAATGAAGGAAATTTTTCTAAACTTTCACACATATTTTTATCACTTTTGAAAGTTATTTTATTTGAGTTAAGTTATTTGATTACTAAGAACTTAACACAAATTTCTAGCTTTTTTCAGAAAAAAAGTAAAAGAGATTTTTTGAGAACTGTTTGATGTGGAAAATGTACTGAGTGAAAAATTTATATAAATGAATGAAAAAAATTGTAGAGTAATTTGTAAATTTTGAAACATGATTCTAGTTAAATTCTAGAGTTTATATGAAAATCGTTTAAAATGTCTTTGAATATATTCAAATGACTTTGAAATTATTTACATTAATTTCATGAAAAAATTGAAAGAATCAATGGTTTGTGGAAATATATGGAAAATTTCAATAAATTTACCATATTTTGCAACATTTTTTTAAAAAATTGTGCTGAAAGTTTTTCCAAAATTCATGATATTTTGTCATAAAATTTCGATTTTTTCCATAATAAGAAATATTTATCGAGATCCTACCAATTTCAACACAAAAATACAAAAATTTGCACAAATATTGTATTTTTTTAAAATAACTATCCCGTTGAAAATTTTCAATCACAAACCTTCCCAAAATATTCACATCATCAACATCACCAGTTTTGATATAATTTTGGTATTAGTACAAATATTGTACTTTTTTTTCGCAGTGTAAAAGAAACAGAAATCGATCGACATCCAGAAAAGCGAATGAAAGCCGCGTATACGAGTTTCGAAGAAAGAATGATGCCAATAATCAAGGAAGAAAATCCTTCTCTACGACTAAGTCAGCTAAAACAAATACTTCGGAAAGAATGGGCAAAATCACCGGAAAATCCTCTCAACCAAAACTCCTAAATCCATAACAACAATAAAAAAAAGCACTCAAAACCGACTTATTTAAAAGACAAATTTTTTATTGTTAACAGTTACATACTAATGTCGCGTCGTAAAAATACCGAATATTTCAAACTTCATCTTTGGTTGAATGTACAGAGTACACTTTCCAAATACCGGCAAATCATGGACTGTGAGTATTTTCAAATTATGTAATTGTAATATTTATAACAACAACAAAATAAAATCTAATTCAAATGTTAGTCCGATATACTTCCATATTTAACAGGTTCCTACATCTTCTGTTTTTTTAGCATGGATAATTTTCTGAGTTTTAACGAATTATTTTTTGAGGGTTTGTGTTCAGGGGAAGTTTTTATGTGGTTTATAGTACATGGAGCTAACTAACATTTTTTGTTTTTCCATAAATACAAGTCTATGAAACAGTGTATCATGTGGTTTAATTGCTCGGGGCAGTCGGTCATAGGCAAATGTCCAGCCATTGGCATTGCTTCCAAAAACGCCTTCGCCATTGTCTGCAATAGAAAACAAAAGTAAGCCAGATTTTCAAGAATTGTTTCCTTTATTGATTATTAATAATTAATAATTTATTATTATTTATTAAAAAAATTGCTCAAAAGAGAGAATAACAAATTATACGATTCGTGTAAACATCCATCAACACAACGATCTTTTGGAGCTATTTTTTTTATTATGAAATACAATTTATAATCCCATGTTTTTTTAGCTCTTCAATAAACTATCTAAATTTTTACGGTAAAATTGTTGATTTTACAGGTGTATAGAAAATAATATAAAAAAGTATAAAAAATAAAAATCTGAACTTCAATGCCTTGAAAATCACAAAAATCGAATTTCATTTCATTCAATACAAACATGAAAAACGTGCGACTCCGGGCTACAAAAGTTGTGTAACTTTGAAATACCGAAGTTCGATAAATTGTAAAATCGTACTGTCGTAACCAGATTGTCAAAGATTTAAAAATTACATAATAATAGAGGAAAGATAATATTTTTTCGAAAAATCCCTCCTGAAAATTGTTTCTGCCTACATTTTTGGTTGATTAGATAATTTGAAAACTTGATCAGCAAGACTGATAATAACTGCTTTTTCTGATGTAACGAATTTCGAGAACAAAAATTCATATTACATTTCGATGAAATTGGTTTCATAAACCAATAAATTTTTAATCTATCTTGTTTTTTTTAATAAACTTCAATTCTGAAAAATTCAAAGTTCTACCATTTTCTATTTCATATATGTAAATATGTATATTTTATTAATACAAAGTCGAACGCTTGAATTTACGAATTATGGAGTTTATTTTCCTCTTTGTAGAATTATTGTAGCTTCAAATGGTAGTTCGGATATTTGACCCTGATAGCAAATGATTGACATACTTTTCAGTCATTCATATTTGCGAGAAAAAGATGTGTCATTCATATTTTTTTGCCTATTAAAACTGTAGAGATTTTATTGTATGACCAATGATGTATCATTCATTGCACAATCAAAGTCAAATCGTGTACCAGCCAGAAAATCAGAAAAGATGCATCTTTGAGTGTTAATAATGCAATCGTCTGTTAACTTGTGAGTGTGCACTGAATGAGCATTTTTTTAGCCAACAAAGGTGTTGCTCTGTTTGATGCATGATAGTGCCATCAATACAACATCAAAGCATCATCATAAATTTTATAGTTATCGGTAATTCATTCTTATTTAATAAATTTCTCAAATTTCAGATGCGAGACAAATTACATGCTAGAATTTCTCAACTTTCAAAAATATTTTCAATTAATGAAGATTTGTTATAATTTACCAATATTTCTCGAGTTTTGACAATCCTAATCCTTTGCGCATATAAATATTGAGTTATGAAATTTTGAAAATTTGAATCTTAAGTATCATGAATTCCGATAACAAATAACACTGTGCGACAAATTTCAGATAAAAATTTTGATATCAGAAAATAGAAGCGAAAATGTAACATACACTTAATTTTAAGACACACGTGTCTCAGGGTTTCAAACAATTAGGTCAATAAAGCTTTCCATTTAAACTTTGAAGTGCGAGAAGGACACACATATTCGAGCAATGTGCTAAAAAGAGAAACAAGATGAAACAAATTGTTGAATCAATCGTTTTTGCGATCTAATTTAGCAAAACCCCGAGACACGTGAATCTTTAAATTTAGCGTTTATTTAATTTTTGCCTCTACATTCCGATATCAAAATTTTTGTTGCACAGTGTAATTGACACACCTTTCGGCTATACATATTTGCAACAAGATATATCAATCATTGATACATCTTTGCATATTCCCGTTGTATGGATTTTTTCGTCTGACCTATGATGTATCATTCATTGTACAATTAAAGTCAAATCGTGTATCAGCCACAGAACAAGAAGATAATGTAGTTTTATGCCAATGCATCTTTGAGTGTGCCTTGAATGAGCATTTTTTGAGCCAATTAAGGTGTTGCTTTGTTTGATGCATGAAAGTGTCATAATTGCAATATCAAAATCAGCACTTGATTCCCAAATACTACTTTACAATCAATGCATCATCAAAGCAGCATAATAAACTTGCTTTTGAATTGCTAAATGATATCAACATCAATGCGCTTTTTACATGACTCAAACATTGCACATTCTTTGTGTCATGATTTATAAATTTGAGCTAATATCTTTTTGCGAAAAAGCTCAAGATTCTGATTGCTCAATGATGTTGCAATGAATGTGTGATGATGCTCTTTTAAAGTCCGTCTCGTGGCGCTCAATCAAATTCGTCAATTATGCAACAATGTTTGCAATATGACAAGAACGTAAAATTTTGCCGACGTATCTTTGACAAATTGTGCAGCAATTTCGGTCAATCATGATGGCATTGAGTGTGAAAAGATGTGTATGACAGTTCTATCTGGGTGAATTACGTATAACACACTGAAAAACCGATTTAGTTCACTTACAAAAATTTTTAGTTCAGACAACAATTTTTGTTTCAAAAAAAAAAAAATTACGTTTTTACTTGCTTAAATTTGTTTGTCCGAACGAAATAGTAGTTTTTCTGTAATATCCGAGAAGGTGAATTATCATTCCTTTGTTTTTGCATCGAAAGTATTCCTTTTCTCGAAGTTTTCGAATAATGCACATTATATCGAACACCTCAAGAAAAGGAATGCTTTCGAAGCAAAAAAACAAAAGAATAATGGTTCACTTTCCCGAAGATTTCAGAAAAAATATTTTATCTGAAATTGTCGAGCAAGGCACTCATTCTCGTTTCTTTTGTCCCTTAGAAAGCAGTCCTTTTTCAATCATTGTCAAATAACGCCGCAGGATTGAAATACCTGTATATTATTCGAAAAAGATCGCCAAAGAACTACTTTCTAAGGCACAAAAAAAATGAGGATGAGTCACTTTCTTTCAGATTTCAGATAAAATAATGCATTCGATGACTCGAGGAAACACGTCATCCCACCGAAACTTTGGTCAAACAAAAGGAGAACCTTCGTTGGAATGACGTGTTTTCTCAAGACATCAAATAAACTACTATTTCACAGTCAAAAACAATTTGTTAGTCTAAACTAAAAATATACTTGAGTAAATCTAATATTCGGTTGGTCAAATAACGACCAAACGTTTGTTTGAGCCAACCAAAGTACTTTTTCAGAGCAGTAATGTACCCAGCCGGCATGTAATACTGCAGAAATTCGTATAATATTGCTGTAATGTACCAGTGTTGTTATTTTTACAAGATTGTATATGAAGTGTTACTTAAATGTAAATGAGATCTTTTCTTTGAAATGTTGCTTTTGTAATGTTTTACCAATACTGTTGCAAGATTGAAATGTTAATATTACTCTATAATTTCATCTGTAATGTACCAGTAATTATTATCTCTAGAATATTGTATGTATATGGAATGTTACTGCAATGTTAATGAGATTTTTTCTTCGAAATGTTACTAAATCTTACTAAAACATTGCCGCAACATTACTGGAATATTGTTGAAATATGTATGCACCATTGCAAATGCAGTTATGGATGACATTTTCATATTGCAGCAACGTTTTCGCAGTCTTCCTGAAAGATTCCTGCAACGTTACTGCAAGATGTAATATTTCACTTGCAATATGTCTGCATACTTGAGGCAATATTAAATGCTGACTGGATAACGTCGCACGTTAGTTATTCGATACTGAATTTAAGTCCAGCTGAAGCAGCATTTCTTAGATAAAACTCACTCGTTCCATTTGGCATTCTTGTACGAGGGACACAGAATTGTCCCTGAGTCCGTGGACTAAAAGCGTTGGTGTTGTTATCCTTCTGTGGAGGAGGTAGTCGCCCTCGGGCCAGAGCATGCCACTCAGTACGTACTTCATGTGCGAGGGCCATTGTTCCTCGGGCTCGGGGCCGCAGTACGGATGTTGCCGTCCGCGTGCCGAGTACAAAATGTCCCGATGCAGGCCGCACATAAGGAACGGCGCGAGTGTCCCTCTGAGCAAACAATGGCCCAAGCCTTCCCGACTTGGTGGTGCCAATGGCGTTGGCCCGCCACCGTTAATCAGCACCAATTGACTTATATTCTCGTCGTATTTGGACGCCAGCGCCGTAGCAAAACTGCACCTGTTGATCATTATTTTATTTCACCAACAAGCTTTTTTAGGGAAATTGCATTTTTAAAAGAATAAATCAATTTGTTTTGACGTAGAAGTACGTCTTTCCCCATGGTATTGGGCATATTGAGAGGGGGGGGGTATGTGACGAAATATATATGTATATACAGTTAGGTTAGGTTAGGTTAGGATAACATACCCTAGAACATACTCGAACAGGTCCGAACATACCTGAGAACATACCCGAATATTTCCGAACATCCCCGAACAATTCCGTACTTACTCGAATATACACGAACCCTTACGAACATAACCGAGAACATATTGAATATTTCCGAACATACTCGAACAATTCCGGACATACTTGAACATACACGAACATTTCTGAACATGCCCAAGAACATACCCGAGTATTTCCGAACATCCCCGAACATTTCCGAATATACCCGAACACTTCTGAACATACCGAATATACCTGATAACATACCCGAATAGTTCCGAACATACAGGACTATAATCGAACACTTTCAAACATATAATTTCTAACAGTAGTTGATAATATTTAAATGATAATTTTAAGTTATTCGGAGTTAATTAAATTTGATTGGTGGAAGTAATTTTTGAAATGATATTTTTTCTATAGAACATTTTGATTCTGTCGAAAAAATTCTTAAAATTGCAACCGTAAAAATTGTAATTACATTATCATGGTAGACGTAGTTCTACGTCGTTTTTTTATTCAATAATTTAAAATCTCGTGATAACACTTAAAAAAAAAAAGAACGAAAAAATCCGACATTTTGTTGTTTCAGCCAATGAAAATTTGTTCGAAATTATCGTTATTGAGCAAAGCGATTTTTTGAATCGACGAAAAATTTTGTCGAAAAACATGTTTTCCGAGGCTTACGAAATCGTGATATTTCGTGTGGCTGAAATCATGTTTTTCTGGGCTCAGTCGTATGAGTCGTTCGGAAAAAATTGATCCAGTTCTAAAGGTTGCGTAGTGACCCGTGAGTTATGCCCTGATTAATAATCAGACTTCGTTCCTCGGCAATGATAGTAGCCTATCTTTTTCTAACACGACCAACAGTTAGACCATGCGTGACTGGTCTGCAATTTTTTCGAAGAAGTGGGAGTACAAGAATCCCGACTCTCTTGGGCATGTAGGAATTTATTAAAATTTTTAGTATAGGTTGTTATTTGTCAATTTTTGTACTCGTGGTAACATTTTTGTAGTATATTTTAATGATATTATTGGGTTATTTCATCTCAAATCGTTCAAGTAATTTTTCTCGGGGTAACAATTTTTGTACAGCCTCTTTATTAAAATAAATGAGACAAGTATTTTTTTTCACTTCAATTTAAGTTGTTTTGCTGTAGAAGAATTTTTTAAATATCGGCTGAAAAGTTCATTTTTCTTAACTGCCACGTAAAAATTTTTCAAAACGATTTGGAAACTGGAAAACTTGAAATTCCTAAAATTAAGGAAATCAAATAAAGCATTTTTCTATGCTTTATTTTTTTCACACTCTACATTTTCACCAAAAATGGTTTGATCATCAAAGTTTCTGAATAAATTGATCAGTAAGAATTTACTTTAGAAGAAAAATAGTTTCAGAAGTCAATAAAAAAAATAATTATTAAAATTTCTTTGACTATCTTGAAAAAAAATTCAACATTTTTCGACTCGAAAGTTGTTATATTGCGCAAGTTTTTTTTACGAAAAATACTTCACTTGTAATAAATAAATTTACCAACGAATTTGAAAAGCTATAAATCTTTTTCATAATATAAATCTAATTTTATTCCTGAAAAATTATACTGTACAATCACATAATTTGTGAAATTCCGAAATAATACATCAAAAACCAACGAAAACTTTTCATTAAAATAAAACACACGCAATATGAAAACTTTCAAATCGACAATTAGTTTATGTTCACGATAATCAAAGAAATCTTACAAATTTACTGCGTTTTTAAATTTTTTTCTCTGAAAGTAAGTTTTTGCTATGATGAACTTGAACGAAATTTTTCATGATCAAACCATTTTTGGTGAAACCAGAGAATTTCAAGAAAACAAATCATAAAAATAACTACCAAACTGGCATTTGACTTCTGATTATTGTAGTTACCATACAATGAATTTTGATTAATATAGATAAATACTGTAAGCTTTTTTTAACTGACTTATAACTAAAGAAAAAAACTGAAACGATTTTTTAATTACCATTACGATCCCAAGAAAATTTTTTCAAATGAAATTAATAATTTTTCTTCATTATAGTGAAACTCTACCTATAAAATAAAAAAAAAATAAAACATTTTAACGATTGAATAATTTTGAATTAAGTTATTGAATGAAAAGAAAAATTTATTTATAGAATTTCGTAAGTAACTTTTAAACACCTAATCCAAAGAATAAAAATTTACATTAAATTTTCCTTGCAACGATTCAAATACTTTTAGACTATTGAAGAAAAAATCTGAATGTCATACAAATCATATTCTTAGAATCGTATTACATTAAAATTTCTATTCACATTTTTTTCTCAGACTTTAAAAGAACGATTGTACCATGCATGATATTTAAATAAGAAACTTTTTTATCCGTCGTTATTTAGATTTATTGGAAAAAACGTATTTTTAACGTTTTTCAAATGTGGATTTCGGGCAAGTCATCGAGAATGATTGCATGGACAGAAAATTAACGGGCCGTAAAACAAAGGCGTGTTGACTGGGACAAGGTAAAAACGGGAAACGTGTAGGTCATAATAAAAGACTCATTACTTCAAAGCCATTAAAAAAACAATGGGCTTAATAAACGTAATACGTTTTCGCAAAAACGTTTTATGTTCTACTGATAAAAGAATTAATGCAACACCTTTTACATGAGGAAGAGGTTCACTGAAGCGACTTATCACACTTTTTATATTTGCTCATGTCCTTACATTCTAGAAAACTTCCCATTCAAATTTTCGACTTCAGAGTGGATGCAGCAAAAGTTGCTAATGCCACTTCCACAACTGAACTTAAATGACGAGTGTTCAACATCAAACTTGTCGTTGGTCTACGTAGTTCTACGTAAAGGAATAGACATTCTGTGCCATCATCAATTTTTTTCATTCCATATCATTTTTAGCAAGACCCAATTGTCAAACGATACGTGTCACAAGTCAATCAAAACAATGGCTAAACTCTATAAACTGTCCTTTCAATTGCTTCCCATTCATCGTATTCTCCTGATCTAGCTTCAGTTCAACTAGATATAGATTCAACAAACATGAATAGTTCTCGAAAAAGAATATATCGATGTTACATCATGAACTCACCCATAATTATGTCCCACGATGATGCATTTCTGCTCAGGCTGGAAGGCGTAATGATTCAGAACAGCATCCAAATCCCTCAGTAACTTACTGAACTGGTAATCCCTGGACCTTCTCGGTGAAGAGCTCATCCCATGACCTAGCATTTCCGGTGCTACACAAGGATAACCCAAATCCGAAAAGTACCTCAACTGGTGCTCGAAGACATCAGCCGAAGACCCAAAACCATGAAGAAACACGATCATGGGCTTCCTGTTCCTCCGGAAAATCACCTCATCCTTCTGAACCTTCTTCGGCTTCTTCTCCTCAACTTCCTTCGACATCTTTTCCTGGCTTTTCTTAGTGCCGCCAAGAGTTGCGATCTTTTTCCTAAGCACGGTAACAGTCCTGTTCATCTTCATCGCCACGTTTCTCGTGCAAGTAACTTCTTTGTCCTTGAACTCCAAACGTAACTTATCGAAACCAGAGGCTTTTTCAGGAATTTCGAGTCCCTTGACTTCCTGGACCTGTTGTTCCACCCTTTCCACTTGTTCCTTTTTTATTTGGTCCCCGTACTCGGCCATCTCTATCGTCAGATCTTCGAGGCTTTTTTCTAGAAGACTTTTGCCGAGTTTGGAGTCTATGATTTCCATTAGAGATTCTTCAAGGGTTTGTTGTTCTTCGGGTTGTTGGAGTTCGACTGTTTCTACGCTCTTGATGCCGGAATCGGCACAGTCGGCGTTTTCCAACATTGTTGTAGAGCAGGGTTCAAGGTGGTGGAAGGTCAAGGCGTCAGGGTTGTCTTTGGAACCGATGAAGGCTGGGTTCGAGTACCCACATTCTTGATTGAGGTTCTGGGATGAGAGTTGTTCCGTTTTAGCATCGTAGAAGGCGAAGCTGATGTCTAAGGTTGGGTCCTTTTCAGGGACCCTTTTGTCGGTGTCACTGGGTAAAATTAATCGAGAAATTTGTGACAAAGGCAGAGATGGAAAGGCTCATGCAGAATTAGAAGTGATCTATTTCGTTAAGTTTTATTAGTTATCTACATGTCGAAAATTACTGATAAAGTTTTATTTGGTTGGAATTGGATGTTTCTAAGATAAGATGAATGATAATCTTACCTTAAGACTTTGACGGTGTCGCTTAAGATTTCTTCGAGCAAGTCATTTATGTATCGCTCCAAATCTTTGACGATGCGGTCTTTCGCGATTTTTTCAGGAGACTCTACGTCGATTCGGAGTATTTCAAGGTTTTTCGAAACTCTTTTCTCAATTTCTTCTATTCCCTGCCCTGATTTTTCTGCCTCGCAGAGACTGGTTCTGATACGTTCAATTTCGTGAGAAATTTTTTCTTCGGCGATGCCGTTGAGTCTTTTAGATTGTCGATAAGAGCATCTGAGTTTTAAAATCGAAAAATATCGAGTGAGTGTCTAGAAATTTCGCAAACAGTGAAGAAGGGTGGTTTTAGTTTTCACTGATGATTATGAGAGTGAGGGTTGATTTTGTTTACATTTATGTTGAACTTCAAAATTAAGTTGCTTATGGAATAATTGCTCGTTAGTGATGTTTCTATTATATTGAACAGAAATTATCGAAGTTCAATATGACTTTCGATGTATAAAAAATTTGGATATCAAATGTTTTTACGAGTTTTATTCTGCGAAATGTTACGTAATCTACGAATTTCTTCAAGTACAAATGAAAACTAGAAATTTTAAGTTTTTCAACTGAATCCAAAAATAAAAAAAATATCTTTAAAAATTTTATGAAATTGGTCAAGACTTTTGAAAACTCTGGAAAGTACTTGAACTTTTTTGGAATTCATTCCAGTTATTTCAGTCACTGAACTATCTTTTACTTCCAAAATAATCGTGTATGTCCGAGAATTTTTCTCTTTTTCAAAAAACGTGTTACAGATTTTTTTCATCTCAAAAAAATTCTAGAAAATCGCATGAAAATTTCTTGAACTCATAAACATTTCAAGGTATTCCGAAAGTTTTTTTCAGCTTGGTGTTGCCTTTTATAAACTTATATTAGAAATGGCAGCAGGAAAAACGTACGTTAAATTTTCATATACGAAACAATGATAATAATAAAAAGTTTTCTAATAAGTTATTGATTTTAGGCATTTTATAACGTGTAAAGAAATGAATGGAAAATAATTATTATTGGATGATATTCGTCTTGAAAAGGTTCTGAATTAGAGCGGAAACGTCGATGACATCGTAAATATGAAATAAATGAATCGGGATATCTACAAAAAAAATTGTCAAAAAATGAATTAAAGTGTCTCACAGCTTTAAATATTCTAATAATGTTTATAACATATTAATTCATAAGTTTCAAAATTAAAAATATTTTTTTTAATTTAAAAATTTTTGTGATGTATTATGAAAATATCCTTTTCATAAATGTTTAATTATTAAAATAATTATGTAACTAAATGAATAATTTTGATTAATAATTCATTATTAATTATGAATGCCTAAATAGGCAAGATCTTCCATGAAGATATATGCAGGACTTATATTGTTTAAACGATATAATTAACAGAATTTCTCGATTTGGAAACATTACAGCTCGGGATTTTTATTTTCTTGAACCATCATTGAATTGTTCCAGTAATAAATTAAATGCTATATTAGAACATCCATTTCAACGTTCAACATTCAGTTTCAACCTATTCCCGGTCATTTTCCCGAATCAAAGTTCCCAAACGGTCATTTTTCGAATGACTATTTTCCCGAAACGCCATTATTCCGAACGTATTATTTCCCGAATGGCTATTTTCTCGAAAGTATTTTTCCCTGAACGACAATTTTCCCGAAAGTATTTTCCCGAAAGTATTATTTTCCCCAATTTTTTATTTTAAACTTTTATTTCAATCGTATACATTTATGAATTTCATAAGAGTCGTCAATAAAAAGAGCCATGGTAAAAATTTATTATTTAAAGATTGAAAATTTGAACTTTTATTTTTAAATTTATTTTAATAATTACAAATTTTTATTACAATTTTAAAATTAAAAAATTGTGAAGGCGTAACCATGACATTTCTAGACATTAGGCTGATAGGAAAATTTCCCGTTCGGGAAAATTAAAAACCCTTCGGGAAAACGGATTCGGGAAAAAGACCGTTCGAG
>JAPYZL010173268.1:0-16233 GCA_030522825.1 Platygaster orseoliae
TCAAAGATTTTCATGTTCACATTCGGCGCTGAAGAAATTATGTTCACTTGCTCTCAAAAAATAAAAGCTCTACACTTTCAGCTCTCAGGGTGTCAATTGCTCTAGATAGGTCCATAGGGCTGATTTTAGGCAGGAGTTTTTGTCCTGTCACATTGTGGTGTGATAATAGGGCAGCTGAGACGTGTGCAAAGACGAGTGGTGGAAATAAATTGAGACACATGACTGGGGTGCGAGAGCACTATGTGAGAGGATGTGTTCAAAGGGGATTGGTTAAAGTGGAGTGGGTTCCCTCTAAGGGACAACTGGCTGATATTTTTACTAAGCCATTGCCTGGCGACATGCATGGGCGATTGACTGGTATTGACGGGAAGTGAGTGATGCGAGAGGATCTGAGATGTGGAAGGAACAACGACCCGAGGATTTTTTTTATTTCTGTTCTTTTATTTGTTTTTGACTGAGTGCTGCCATTTTAAGATGTGTTTTGTATTGTCATAGGTACGTGTGCGTTTGTTTGATTTCGAGAGTTGTTTGGAGTGCCCACGTGATGGGAGGGAGTGTTGGTTTTTGAGAACATCCCGGGGCACTCCTGATAATATACACGGCACTGTACATGTTCCTATCATGCGCATGCGCGCAGTCGCGCTTAGGCCCCAGTCTTTATGTTACGTGTTAGCAGGCGTACATTGTGTATCAAGCCGTCTAAGAGAAAGCAACAATAAACAAGAATCTCTAAAGCGAATTCTGTGCGTTTTTGATCTACACCCACATCAATCCAAAATTAGTAATCATTTTTAAAAGTATTTAAAAAATGATAAGTCACCAAATATAAACAAAAAAAAAAAAAAAAACCATTTTTCTCCAAACAAATAATAAATAAAAATCAATAAAAATATAATTTTTTTAAATTTTAATAATATTATAAATTCCAATAATTTATGACACGTAATAAGGTTCTCGTACACATAATATAATTCTTGCTTGGTATAATTTAATTAAAATTTTCTCGAATTGTTTCTAAAAGTTAAAGAATATGTTACCCAGCTGGCATTTAATACTGCCTTAAGCTTAAGATTGCAGACATATTGCAAGTGAAATATTACATCTTGGAGTAACATTGCAGAAATCTTGCAGGAAGACTGCAAAAACGTTGCTGCAATATGAAAATGTTCCTTATAATTGCATTTGCAATTTTAGGTACATATTTCAGCAATATTCCAGTAATGTTACAGCAATGTTTTAGTAATATTGAGTAACATTTCAATCTTGCGGCAATATTAATGAAACATTTCAAGAGCAACATTTCAAAGAAAAGATCTCATTAACATTGCAGTAATATTCCATATACAATCTTGTAGAAAAAATATTGCTGGTAAATTACAGACGAAATTATATAGTAATATAAACAGTTCAATCTTGCAACAATATTAATGAAACATTACAAAAGCAACATTTTAAAGAAAAGATCTCATTCACATTGAAGTGACACTTTATATACAATCTTGTATAGATTATATTACTGGTACATTGCCCGTAGGAAAACGTTCCATAAAATTTCCATAAAAGTTCAATGGAAAGTGAATGGAAAATTTCTTTCCATTGATTTTCCATCAATTTTCCATAGAGCTGATGAATGGAAAAATTTTTCCATGCGTTTTCCATTGGTGGGCCTGAAGGGAAATTTTTTTTCCATACAGCTGATGAATGGAAAAATTTTTCCATTAATTTCTTATCAATTGAAATGAATGAAAAAAATTTTTTCCATTGAAGTGATTCACGAGAGAAATTTTATACACATTTTTTGGATGGAATCTTATGGAAATGAAATAGAAATCCTATGGAAAGTGGATGGAAATTGTATGTGAATGAATGTAAATCTTATTGAAATGCAATGGAAATCCTATGGAAAGTGAATGGAAATTGTGTGTGCATGAATGGAAATTCAATGGAGAACCAAGGGAAAAGTTTAATGGAAAACCAAGGGAAAAGTTCAATGGAAAAATTTCCATAGAATTTTTCATTGGAAAATTCTTATGGAAATTTCAATGGAAATTCTATGGAACGTTTTCCTACGAGTGCAGCAAAAACATTTTTATTTTAAAATTAAATTTCAATACGAACGGATGGGAATGGCCGACAGAGACAGTGACAATTCCTGCAAACATATCAAGATATCGTTTCCCATCGTGACCCCATAACCATTGAGCATGGCCCTCATGAATCAAAATCGGTTCTTTGTAGTATGACTGTACACTCGGGGAAGCTTTTTTGCGACGAGCATTTTGCACTTTTTCGTAATTCGCACCCTGAACAACGAGAAAATTATGAAGGGAAATTTTTCCAAAATATCTGGTGTGCCAGAATTTTCGTGTATGCAAGAGGTGCAATTTTTTATATGTTTGGGTTCTGTCTCATTTATTATCAAATTCCGAAATTATGTTTATTTAAGTTATCTTAATAAATGTATCCCTTGGTTTTTTCGTATAAAACAAATTCCATGAGTTAAGGCCTTTTGAAGAAAAAATTGTTGTTGAAAATTTTAAACTTCATTTAGTTTTGTATACTCACTTGATAAGTAGAAGGTTTAAAGGAACAATCTGGCATTTGATTGCGAATATTTTTTTTCGTATGAGCAGTTCGGATTTGACCAAAAACTAGTAAAATAATATTCATAATTATTTTCATTATAATCAATTAAATATTTATATAAATTAATTACATAAAAACTCAAAGCATTTCACGTACCTTTAAAAGCAACTGAACTATTCCTCATCATTAAAATCATCTTTACCACTTATTTGAATCAATCCAATATAATTACGTTTCTTGTCCAAATGTTTTTTCAACTGTCAAAAATTTAACACTTAAATGAGTGAGCATTATTCTAATACTTTAGCCTTTTTCCTACACATTTTTTGCAACTCAACATTCAACTGATTTTAAAAGAAAAATTACCATTAAAAAAGTGAGTTTTGTGTGTTTGCATTGATTGCGCTTATAAATACATTAATCGTCGCGAGAGTCGTGTCTCTGCATTCGCGATAAGAAAGATTGTACTGGAATTTATTCAATGTCGTTGATCGCTGAATTCCCCAACAATTTATGCACTTTACAGGCGAACAAAATGTCTGTAGATTTTTTATTTGTCGACATTAGATTTTTTCGTTTATTAAAAGTTGTGTAATATTTCACAAGATCAAAAATTAAACACAGGAAAATACGGTTTGAAATAATATAATTAAATTTACTAATTTACTAAAATTAACATTTTTTAAGTCTTTGAATTTTAGTGAAATTTTGTAATTTACTGTAAAATGTAATTTTCTAAATTCGTAAATCATATAGTTTCGTGCCATTTTGCGATCTTTCTCAACTTTTGATTTTGTAAATTTATGTAGAGATTTTTCAAATTTAAAAAATTTTAATTCTTAACGTTTTTATAGCTGCAAATTTATAGTTAAAATTTTGCTAAGGAATAAATTATTTTGAAGCCAAGAATACTTTTATTTTCGAGTTATTAAAATAAGAAATTTTGAATTTTGTTAATTCAATTCGAATTAATTCAATTTAACAATTCGAGGCCTTTTGAATAAATTTTGAATAAATTTTGTTTGTACACTTTTAAATAATGTCCATAAAATATAGTATGTATAGAATAATAATAATAATAATAATAATAATAATAATAATAATAATAACAAGTTAATTTTTAGTAATATTTATGCAATCTTTGTCAACTTTTGATTTTGTAAATTTATGTAGAAATTTTTAAATTTAAAAAATTTCAAGGCACTTTGTGATTTGGTGCACAAAGTCAGAAAAATTTTTTAAATTTCAATTTTTAAGGTTTTTAAAGCTTCAAATTTATTTTTAAAATTTTGCTAAGGAATACATTATTTTAAAACCAGGAATATTTTTATTTTCGATTTATTAAAATAAGAAATTTTGAATTCTATTAGTCTTTGGGAAATGACATGAAACCATTCGCTATAATCTCTGAAAAAATTAATGACTTTAGGTTGAGTTTTTTTTTCGTGATAATGAAAAAAATATTGGAAATTTTTTCTACTCAAAATGTTCTTTATAGTATAAAAAACAGGAGTACAGTAATTTGTTAGTGACTTTTAAAAAAATATTATAATAATCAGAGATTATAATTTGAAAATAGAAAACTTTACCTAAGAACTTAAAAATTTGGTTGTTAAAAATTACTCAAATAAAAAAATTCAATTACATAAATTTTTCTGAAGTATTTCAATGTGATCAAAAAATTATAAGTTTCTTCACTTCAAAAAAAAAAAAAAAAATTAAAGTTTTAGTGTACAGTATTATATTCCGTGCCTTTTTAATAAATTTTGTTTGTACATTTTTAAATAATGTCCATAAAATATAACATGTATAGAATAATAATAAAAATCTTAACAAGTTAATATTTAGTTTAGTTCATGCCATCTTAGTCAACTTTTGATTTTGTAAATTTATGTAATGATTTTTCAATTTTTAAAAATTTCAAGGCACTTTGTGATTTGGTAACATTTTTTAGATGTTTAAGATGATATTTGAATTTATAATGAGATAGAATGAATTTTACTTTTTAGTGGGTTTCACTTGGTGAAACTTCTTATGTCCTACCATAGTATAATTTTTGAGAAGTACCGAGTATATGGGCTAAGCTGATTCTGGCCCTGGGTCTTTGTGAAACTTCTTATGTCCTATGATAGTACAATTAAAAAAAAAATTTTTTTTAAGATTGTTTAGAAAAGTATATAAAAACAGATTTCGAGTATTTTATACATTTCTAAAATTTTTGTATTGTATGCTATTTATTAAACTTTATAATATATTCATTTTCATAAACTTCTGTGGACACCTCTATCGATTTACACAATTTGATACTACGGTACTAAACTTTTCATAAATTTTGACTACTTAAATTGATTTTTTTTATAAAAAATCATCTTTCATAGACATTTCTAGGAAGGAAAATCCACATAACAACAATCACGTAACAATTCTAAAATTTATTATAAAAATCACATTAATTTTCATAAAATCGACTTAGCTTTCATGGGCTGTGTCCTTTTTCCCTCCTAATTTTTCGATTTTTTCATCGATGTTCTCGTCCTCGACGTAGAATTTTTCCTTGGAGTAAGTTTTCAATTTAAATAACACAGGTATATTTTCTAAGACCGGATATTCCTTTTCTAAACATCGAATCCACGAAAGTAGAGAGTCTTTTGTGGATGTTCCAGTTGCGCAAATGGCAAAAATTATTCCTTCCGGGGTTTCGTGCACCGTTGGTGGTAAAATTATCGACGAGTAATTGGTTTCCAATATCGGAATCCGAATATTTGACACATCTGAAAATTAACGTTTGATCATTGCATATGTTGTGTATTATTTAAAAAAAAAATATAGTATTAATTTATAAAATAATAATTTATGATAGATTTATTATATATTAAATTTATTTAATAGTGATTTATAAAATAAATATTCTATTTATTTTTAAATAATGTATTATTTAAAAGTAAAATAAATATTTATATTTTTGTTGCAAATATTCTTGAAATTTCCTTTTCGGTGTAAAAATATGCAGGAAAAATTGATTTAAACAAAATAAATATCTACCATCGCCATCATCATATTCGGGGTACTGGTAACCTTGAGCTGGAGGTTTTGCCCTGAGAATAAAATACTCCAACGATTTGTCCGCAAACCAAGTGATAAAAGGGCCTTCCACGAAGATGGCCTCTTTTTTGTTATGCTTATTTAGCAATTGCCCTTGCGTAGGACTTGTTCCTGAAACGATCCAGGTTTTGTCGACTGAGTTTTCAACGTCCTTTGAATCGTAAACGGAAATTTTCGTCCTCAGATCGACGCTCGTAATCCTTTCGATCACGAATTTCGCCAACTCCAAAGTGTCGTTTGGTAGAGGTTTCGGTATAGGCCAAGGTGACAGATGTTTGAATTTGGTAAACCAGTATGTCATAGCATAAAGTTTCATGCATGGTTGACCGAATTTTCCAAAAGTATTTTTCAGAATAACTTCGACTTCTGGATCAGGAATAACAGCTGAAAATCAAAGAAATGTAGTTGTGTAATTTTTGTGAATGAAAAGGACGTTTTTTTGGAGGAAAAATAAATTGGGGTTTTCGGAAATAGAGAAACTTTTATTGAACTTTTGTACTGATATTTGATATTTATCGATTTTGAGAATAAATTATATTTAGATTAGGTATATTATTTAAATTATTTAAATAAAATTTTGATTTTCAAATCAGAAATTGTATTTTCAATATATTTTACTACTTTGAGTATTTTTTGTCGTTCCATTTTTATATAAAATTAAAGCTTGAAAATATAATTTCGGGAAAGTTTACGCAAAAAACTCATAAAAAATTTTTACCATTGTCTTCCATTTTTTTGAGTACTTCAGTTGCCTAAAATTGATTTTCACTACTAATATTTGGAATTCATCAATCCTAAGAATGAATTCTATTTAAATTAATTAAATTTAAATTTAAATTATTTAAATCAATTGTATTGAGGTTAATTTAATTTTTTCAATAAAATTATGATTTTAAGAGGAATCCGAAGACATTCTCTTTTCGTCCTTTTTCCTCTCATTCGCTTTCCGTTCTATACGTCTCTCTTGCACTACAGTGTCTTCCGTTTCCTCTTATATCAGAAAGTGTATTTTCAATACATATTACTATTTTGAGTATTTTTTGTCATTTCTGAGAATAAATTCTATTTAGCTTAAAATAAATAAATTATTAAAATAAAATTTTGATTTTCATATTAGAAATTATATTTTCAATATTTTTTACTACTTGGATTAGTTTTGGTCATTTATTTTTATACAAAATTAAAGCTTTAAATTATAATTTCAGAAAAGTTTCTGCAAAAAAACTTGTAAAAAATTGACCTTCACTAATAATATTTGATATTCATCAATTCTGAGTATAAATTTTATGTAAAATAAATTATTTATTTATTTACACATAATTTTAATTTTAATATCAGAAATTGAATTTTCAATATATTTTACTTATTTAGGTATTTTTTGTCATTTAATTTTTATACAAAATTGAAGTTTGAAAATATAATTTCAGAAAAGTTTCTGCAAAAAAACTCGTAAAAAATTGATCTTCACTACTTATATTTGATATTCATTAATTTTGAGAAAAAATTCTATTTACATTAAATTAATTAAATTATTTAAATAAAATTTATATTTTCATATCAGAAGTTGTATTTTTATATATTTTACTAATTTGAGTTTTTTTTTCATTTCATTTTTATACAAAATTGAAGCTTGAAAATATAGTTTTGGAAAAGATTACACAAAAAAACTCGTAAAAAATGTTTACCCTAGTCTTCCATTTTTTGGAGTACTTCAGTTGCCAAAAACTGATTTTCACTACTAATATTTGATATTCATCAATTCTGAGCTAAATTCTATTTAAATTAAATTAATTAAATTGTTAAAAATTAAAATTTTGTTTTTTAATATCATAAATTGTATTTTCAATACATTTTACTACTTTGAGTATTTTTCCTCGTTTTATTTTTATACAAATTGAAGCTTAAAACTATAATTTTAGAATAGTTTACGCAAAAAAATTCATAAAAAATGTTTACCATTATCTTCTTTTTTGGAGTACTTCAGTTGCCAAAACTTGATCTTCACTACTAATATTTGATATTCATCAACTCTGAGAAAAAATTCTATTTACATTTTAAATTAAGACAGTTAAATTAATGGAATTTAACTTCAATTTTCATATCAGAAATTGTATTTTCGAAATATGTTTTACTTTGAGTATTTTTTGTCGTTTCATTTTCATAGAAAATTGAAGCTTAAATATAATTTCGCTAAAGATTACACAAAAAAACTTGTAAAAAATTGATCTTTACTAATAATATTTGACATTCATTAATTCTGAGAAAAAATTCTATTTAAAATAATTTATTTATATAAAATTTTGATTTTCATTAGAGAAATTGTATTTTCAATATTTTTTACTAATTTGAGTATTTTTTGTCGTTTCATTTTTATACAAAATAGAAAATATAATTTCAAAAAAGTTCACACAAAAAAACTCGTAAAAAAATATTTACCATTGTCTTCCATTTTTTGGAGTACTTCAGTTGCCAAAAACTGATCTTTCGGGTAGTGCATAAAAATGACTTGCATCGGATTTCTAGGCACTAATTTTCCTTTGGGGAAAATATTCAGAATTGTTTTGTAAGCCTCCAAATCTTTATTAACGCCAAACTGGTCCATGTATTTCAACGCAGTTTTTATGAACTGCAAATGATCATGTTTCGGGTCTCTCCTAGATTCGTATTGTCTCAAGCATTCCATAAACGATTCTTTCTTTTTTTGTTTCGCGTTCTCAAAAGGAATCATCAAACTTTTACTCGGCTTTATCTTGTCTTTATCCATGATTCTCATCGGAACAATACAACTCGCGTGAAAGTTTTCGACTCTCACGAAATTCACTTTATCCATGAAAAATGCGTTTTGCGCAAATTTCCATGGTTGCAAGAATTTTCGGCATATCATTGTAAATATTCACTATTTTTCGTATTCAAAAATGTAAACAGTGCGAACATAACCTCAATCGTTATTCGTTATTTCTCGCAATTGTAGAAACTGTAGTTTTCAAGCTTGAAGATGTTCTTGAGAAAAGTGTTTTTAACTGATTTTGAGGCTGTCGTTGTATGTAAAGGTTGATGGATGTTTTTATTTAAATTTTTTCACGTTTTACTCGTGGTTAAACAACAGTACATCCAAAAACAACAAAAACAATGAACAATACAAATGATGTCAAACCCGCATTGTCAAACATATGACACCCGAACGACCCGAACTGAAAATAACGGAAATAGACGAGGATACACGAAGGTAGCACGCAGGGGCGGCATAATGCGATTGTAATTTACAGGGGCGTATGCAACATTCATTATATTTCTTAGAAATATGCAAAATATTTTTTTTTTTAATAAATCTTAGAAACTTGAAAAGGATTTGTAAATTACAAAATATTCACGGGGCCTACAAATTTGAATTGAATTTTTATGAAGTTTATACAGGGTGTTCGGAAGTCACCGTATCAATTGAAAACCACACTGTGAAAAATCTTTCGTAAAATTACTACTTTCCACGTTTTTAAAACTGAGACTTACATTAAAAGTAATATTAGAGACTTTGGTAAAACTACACTAGTTAGAGTAGTATATAAACTATTATAAAACTATTATATTTACTATTCGCTGGTTTCATATTAATTAATCGGTATAATTATACCGATTCCTAATAAAAATACGACAGAAATATTAATATTTCTATACGTTTTCGAGAAAATTATATATCATACATATATTTTCAGAATTAGGGAGGGTATCTATTGAGCATAAATTTGTTGTACATTGTTAACATTGGCACCCTCATATATTTATTGTGCATACATATTTTTATGCAGCAATTCATTGCGCATGTGATAATTGTTTAAATTCATAAAAAAACAATATTTTTGTTTAGAATTATATCAAAAGCTTAAGTTGCTTTATTTTTATGACGCAATCAACAATTTCTGGTGAAGAAATTCATCAAATTTTATCCGAATCCATAGATGAAGTATACGATCGTAGAAAAATAAATTGATGTATTTTCGACAGTATGGTTCACTCAAATTTCATCAGACAATAGACGAAAATTTCGATCCATACAACTGCTTATTGTTTTGATTCGAGTTGTTTGGGGAAAAACGCTTTTGTATTTTACGATCGTAAAATGTCGACACCAGATAATGCACGCATTCATTTACTTTTATTTTGAAAATTGAGTCTTTTAAAATTTCAGTATGACTGAAATTTTCTTATAAAGTGAGCTTATAAAAAACTTACTAGTTAATTTTTCCTTATAAAAACCAGTGACACATTTACGAGAAATTTCAAATTTTTTATAAGAAAATATTTATTACCCATACATGTCTTGTAAGCTGGGAAATTTTAATAAGAAATTTGACTATTTCGTACATAACTATAGTTGTTTCAAAGTTATATATTTTTTATATAAAATCACTTTTTCATGAAAAATGGGCTATCATTCAAAACTCTCATACGCCACGTCTAGCGCGCAGGCGTAAGTCGATTATTACGCTCATACTCACGAGGTGGCTACACCAAATTTTTTTCTCAAATGTCAATTATTGTGGAAACCTTTTGAATATGGGTGGAAACCATTTTCCCGTGGTAGTCAACTTGTCAAAATCAGGTATATATGAAAATCAAAATTACTGTGGTTTTGTTTTTTCAACTTTTGCTATTTAGTTATTTTCAGAGTTGCCGAACCACTGCGACCCTGTGCGACCCCCAGTTGCACCCCGTCGATTGCTAACTACGTTTCTCGCTGCGCTATCAGCCGATAGGAAACCTGACGAGGAGATGCTGCCCAGACTACTTCCCCGAACCCCACTTCGAGAGCTGCAAGAACTCGCGGATCATTACTACTAACAAACTGTCTCGGTGAAAATTCTGATTTTTTATTCGAAGAATTTAATAATATTCAAAATTTTTCATATTTGTCAGAAAAAATTCCGATTTTGCTGTTCCATTAAACCTCTTCAAAAATGATCATTTACAGTTATATAAAAAATTCTATTTTAATTATGTGATTTACAATAAGAAAGCCGAGTTTGCCAGTCGATTAAATTTTATTTTTTAATTCTAACTATATTTTTTTTATGATTTGACGTGTTTTTATAAATTATAAAACTGAATTTTGCAGTCCATTTCAGTTATTAGTTGAAAAATGTTGCGAAATTTCATTTTTACAAAATTTCATTTCATTTGAAAACTGAAATCTTAAAATAACTTGAATTAAAATTACATGCCGTTTAATACGATTTTGAAGTCAAATTCTTACAGACTCGATGACAAAATTATACTCATAATTTTCTGTCGAATGTTACGTAATCTTTTGGAATTTTATTTTGAAGATAAAATAGCTCCTTGGTTTTTATCTATCGATTGTATATGTTCAAAATGAAATGAAGCTTCAAGGTCATTACCCAATTGCATTTTTCATTTTTTCGGGAAACGCATTTCTTAAAGACATAGTATTTTTCTAACTTTCTTACGTGTCGTATTATGATTTAGACTGAGACCGTTATCTTGAAAGTTTGGAGTATTCTCCATTGTTATCGATCCGACGATCTGAATTTGAGAAAGGTGATGTAATCAATCTAGGGTTCTCTACTGGCAAGATAACGGACTCGGCCGCAGATCAAAACAATAATTTCACGATACGGGCATATATTAATTAGTCTTTTTTTTTGGAGACTGCACATTAGCGCTCAAAAAGCCACCCGGGGGCTTTGCGGGCGGTAGCTATATCGTAACTTGAATCGTTCGGCGTTACTGTAACGAAAGTTACAGTTAGTAATTCGGATGGTACGTGCAGAGGGGATGCCGCTTCAGTGCGGAGTCAGCCGCTTGGTGCAGACTCTACCGCTTTGTGCAGCTCCTTATTTCATATATAGCCGAAATCGTGAAAAGATTGTTTCCCACAATTATTTCCATAATTTTGTAACGTTTATTGTAGATAGCCAATTTCTTAATATTTTTTTATTTAGACACTTTAAATTAGCATTTTTTTTTTTCAATAATGTTCAACAGAAAATATAGATTATATGCGATGTGTAATATGGATACATGTTAAAAGTTTTTTCCGAAAAATTGATCGGAATGCTACAGATTTAGAGATTTAGTATATTTTTTTATAAGAATTTAAAATCTTAGCAGTTTTCTCAATATTTATGGCTGAAAAAGTAAAATAAAATTTCCTGCAATCATTTCCATAATATTTGTTCACGGTTTTTTTTGGATGGAAAATTTTGAGCAGTTTCTTATTCAGGCATCTTGAATTAGAATTTTGTTGATTGATATGTGACGCTCCGCGAGAAAGGGGCCCTCCAATTCAAAGTTTCACAGATTTTAATGGAAATTTAAGGTAAGTATTTATACAATTTATTTATTTATTAAATCTGGTAAGTTGAAATTTCGATAAACATTTTTTGAGATTCTTTGAATTGATGAACCTCGTATATTTGTTTCGTAATTAAGTATCTCGTATTTGTATTATTTTCATCAACATTAAAAGAATTAGTATATAGAATAATTCGAAGTTTTACGGATTTGAATGAAAATTTGAGGTAAGTATTCATACAATTTCGTAATAATATACAATATTTGTCAAAATTGATAAAATTAATGCTTCAGAGCTCAAAGTTTCTTAGATTTACAATAGTTGAACGAATTCTTGAAAATTTTTCTTCGAAAATTGTTTTAAATCAATAAATAAGAAATATTTCATAAAAAAACACAAAAGCTCTATAAAAACTCTTGAGCCAAGAAATTTTTTATTTTGTTTCATCATATTGAAAAACGTTTTCTGATTCGTTGTGCTCCAAGACTTCCTATCTTTGGAAATAAATACTTGATGACGAATTGAAACGAATACATGCCTGTACGTGGCATTTTGATTATATTTCAGACATTCCCATAATTCATGATTTTGTTATTGAGAATGTATTTTTATTCACAATTTGCTAAAAATCGGATATTTGGACGTGAATTTTTAACGAACTGTGAATAAAATATCGTATTGCGAGTTTCGGAAATTGCTTCTTTTGACGAAACGATTACAACCCTCGGCTTCGCCTCGGGCTGCAACCTTTCGTTTCGTCAAAACAGGCATTTCGAAAACTCGCAATAAACAGTAAAATGAATTTTATTTGTCGGTCTGAAATTCAACATCTGTTTGAATTTCCCGCGTGCGCCAACTGAACGCGCAGTAAAATCTTTCCGACAAAAGTCAGCTGATTTCTATTTCACACCTCGAGTAGAGAAGTTTCACTTCAAAAATTCGATGATGAAACCGTTTTTGCTGAAATTCTTGAATTCGAAGAAAATAAAACATAAGTCTTATTTCGATCTCAGTATTATTCTCTATTGGCCAAAATTCGTTGTTTGACAACTTAAATTTTTGTGTAAGTGTCAATTTGGCAATAATTTTCATGCTCATTTATTCAATATTTTTATTGATTTTCGAGAAAATTGGATGTACAGATATTCTTTGTATTTTACAGATTTCGCGTATTTTCAATATTCTTTCAGTTTTTCAGAATCTTTATAGCATTTTATAGGATTTCGAAGTATTCCATTAGGGTATTCGTGTATTTTTAAGTATTTACGAATAAATTTGTACTAAACGTTGTTTATTTAACTTCCTTCTTAACAATACATAAAGTTTGAAAAAGGTAATAGTGAAAATTAGTGAATATTAGTGAAAATTAGCGGATTTGTCTTACGTAAGAATCACAAAAGAATTTTTTCTTGTTAAAGCACATCTTTATCGACAAAATTCAAAAAAGTTGTAACAATCGCACATTGTTCGGCCAAGTAATTAAATTACATTAAAAAAAAAACATATATGTTGTAAAATATTCAGCATGTATTCCACATTTTTAGGTTCAAAAATATTTTTGACACATAACGAATTTTTCTAATTTTTGAATTTCAAAAAGTTCAAAAACATTTAAAATTTTGAAGGTTGCCAATGATAATTTCATTAAATTATCATTGGCAAAATTATCTCAGAAAAGTTTCATGGAGCTTCTAGATTGTTTTCATTATTATATTTCTTTGAAATATTTATACAATATAGTACTATTCGAATAAGTGAACAAAAAATTTTTAGAAATCTAAAACATACAGAATATCGAAACTAAAAAAAATATATTAACACATCTAAATATTGAAATGAAATAATCTGACAGGGTAAAAAAATTGTGTGCAAAAATACCTTTTCTCAGATGAAAGTTAACACATAACTTATTTATTATTTTTTCTGTACATGATTTTCCTTTTTTTCGCTTCTTTTTTCTTTTGCTGCTTGGCAATCTTCCTTTTCGCCGCCAAAGATGGATCTGTCACCAACAGTTGCGATCTCTTAGCCTTCTTCATTTCTCTTCTAATATTGAGTTCCTTTTCAACCTCGGCTACACATTTCGTATATTCGTTATCATTGCACCGACTCCTAATCATTTTCGAAACTTTGGTTGCCAATTGCCGCAAAGGAGTATTCGACTTTTCGGTTAAAGTCATTTCCCGAATAAGTGGATACAAAATATTGTACAGAATGGGTTGCTTCACAGCCGTTGATTGGCATGTTTTTAAAATTGTTCCAGCGAAGAATTTGAAAACTGCGGATCTCTGAAATTTACAAAGTTTGGAATTACATGTATTGTTGAAATTTAGACTGAAAATCTTATGATGTTTGCTATTGATTTGAAACAAAATTTGATGCAACAGACGTGGATGCAACGGAAATGGCTATTGTCACGTCCACTATTAAATTTAAATGACGATTGTTCAACATCAAACTTGTCATTGTTTAATTTACATTATTAAATACTGAACGAGGTCCTGAAATGATTAATGACTTAATGATTTCTTCGAAAATGTTGACTCACCACACACAATGAAAACGGAGCATGCACCAGTTCCCTGTTCACAGCCTTTCGAGCCCTTTTTATCAGCCAAAGAATCGTCAATTTGTTTTTGTTTTCTTCCTCATTTTTGGGATCCCAATTTACAAACTGCAGAAATTCTGCGATGCAAATGAGATTCGCGCTTATGAGGTCGAAATACTTTTCCGTCTCCATGTTTGGCTGCAATTGGGCTATCAAGTCCAACGCCAGACTGCGGATAGTTTCTGCGGGATCTGAGTATATGAATCTCGACTCGGAATTTTCTTCCTTGGGATTGTTCAAGATTTCCGCTATTTTTTCTTTGTTCATGATTTTCAAGATGTGAAGCAACAATTCGGTGGCTCCCATGCGAACCCACAAATGCGGATGTCCCAGTAGAATTTGACATTGTTCTAGAAAAAAATGTTTTCTTATTAAACTAAATGGAAATTGTAAACCAGAATCAATGAAATACAAGACCCTCTTTATGGTGTATTTATTATATTTTATCGAACACTTACCTCCAATCGATGAAACGAAATCTTTGTGTTTTTCGTTGCCGAAGAAATCATTGCAGAGTGTAGCGATTTTGATAAGCAGTTGCAAGACTTGAAAAATAAGATGGTCTTGCATGCGCTCTTTGTCTTTAATACCAGGCTCGTAGACTTCTTGTTTTTTCTCGCTTGGAATTCTCACGAATTTTCCAGGAACGTTTTCCCCGGTGTCGCCGTATAATTGTATCACAGCAAGTGGCAAAACTCTGGTCAGTCGAGATTTGAAAGTATCTTTTTCCACGGTCACGAAAATTCCGCACAATTGGGCAGCCATTGTTCTTTGGGAAACCTAATAATCGATAATTTTAAAATGTGAGATGAAAAAAAAGAAAATTTAGGATTGTTCGAATTTGAATACTTTGGGGAAAAATTACCTTTCGATCTTTCAGCCATAAAATCACGTTGTCGAAAAGATGACCTCGCTGGTTGTGTGGCACTCGAGTGATCAACTCCTTGAGGCATTTGACACAGTATTTTTTACAGGTGGGATCTTCGTCGTTAAGGAGCCTAGCTCCTATCATCAGCAACAAATATGCAGCACAATTATTGAGAACGTCCTAAAATAATCCAAAATCGAATTTTTTACCATACTTTGAAAATATTTTTGGGCATGTTGTTTTTTAAACTTTTTTCCATGTCTTATTTTTCCACTGTTTATCATGATGTTACACTTTTTTTCTTGTAACTTGCAACAGTTTGATTTTTATATGTAATAATTGGTAAAAAAAAAAAATAAAAAATGATGTTTTAATGGAAAATTGACATTTATGAATATTTCAGTCTTTCTACGATGAACATCGAAAATTTCCAATTCCAGTGAATCATTGATAAAATTTTTTAAAAGTTTTAAAAATTTATAAGAATACAATTATTTTTCTGGGAAACGATGATTTCAAAAAATAATTAATCTTACGAAATCGAAAAATATTGTACAATAATTGAGATGGAAATTAAAAGGTCTACAAAATTCTTGAAATTTTGGAAACTTTTTAGAGCTAGAAAACCATGAAAATTTGATCTTGAAAAATAAATGGTACGTTTAAATATCAGGTTGTCGGAAAAGTTCGTAGAGAAATCGATAGACATTTTATTGTTTTTATTTTCTTTATTAAAGTTTATTTTCAATTTACAATATA
>JAPYZL010173272.1:0-15450 GCA_030522825.1 Platygaster orseoliae
GCAGGGAACAAAGAAGAATTCTCTCGCTGATTTTATGACTGCTCGGAAAGAGGCCTGCGTCACGCATTTCATCGTAAACAGCCACTCGAACACATACATAGAAACAATATTGTATGTTACATGGGAGAAATGTGATTCAACTCACACGCTTAGGCACTCGCTGCCGCTCGTGCCCAAATGCTCGCTTGTAGAATCATTCCATTCCTCCCTTGTAGCATAAATATCTATTTTTTTTTGACGATTTTGAAGGGATTCACTGAATTCGCTAGTTTCAGGTTTGAAATGATTCATGGTACATCTCAGGAAAAAAATTCAGGTATGATTTTTTAACGTTATAAACTTTAAGAACATATTTTTATGTTCATAAAGTTAACAACGTTGACAAATCACACGAAAATATTTTTCTGAGATTTACTGAAAGTAATGTTAAACCTTGAAAAAACAAATTTGACAAAACCCTTAACAAGGAATTTCCTAAACATGTTTATACACTTGTTATTTTGAATCTTATATGAATAAAACTTCAAAAAATTCAAATAGAAAAAAAAACTTTTTATAAAAACCAGTGACACTTAAAAGAAATTTCACATTTTTTAAAAGAAAACGTTTAAGCCTCGTACGTTTCTTATGAACTGGAATTTTTATGAAAAAAATTGTTTATAAACATTTCGACAGGAAATAAAATTTTTTTTGTGAATGATTTTCAAAGGCTTCGCTAAATTCAATACTCCGAGCTGTTAAATCATTAATGGTAAATTTCAGAAAAAAATTCTCATGCAATCTTTCAACGTTGTAAACTTTTTCAACATAATAATACATAGATTTATTTATTTATTTTTTTTTTCAAGGTAATTTTATGAATATAAACAAGTTGTGATGTTTCCAATTTCAAAATGAAAATTTATAATCAAATAATGTAAATTACTTAAAATTTTACTATAGGTTTTTAAATTGCTATAACTCATTTTTAAACCATGAAAAATACCAATAATATTTTTAATAAAGAACGTAGCACAATTTAAATAAAAATACTGGAGTAACATAATATAGATTTATCACTTTTTTTTTAAGGTAATTTTATAAATATGAACAAATGTTGAATATGCGATATACATACTGGTAAATCTATGAAAAATATCAACAAATTGTGATCTTTAGAATTTTAAATTAAAAATTTATAATCAAAAAATATTAATTAATTAATATTTTGTTAAAGGTTTGAAATTACTGCAACTGATTTTTCAACCATGAAAAATCACAATATATTTAATATAGAAGCATAACATAATATAGAATAATTTTTTTTTAAGCTAATTTTATAAATATAAACAAATGTCGAATATAGCGCATATACATACTGAAAAATCTATGTATGATATCAACAAATTTTGATCTTTTGAATTTTGAAATAAAAATTTATAATAAACCGATGAACAATTAGTGAAAAATATATTACATGTTTTAAATTTCCGTAACTGATTTTTTAACCATGAAAAATCTCAACAGGAATTTTAATAAATAATCAAGTTACGAAGCACAAAAAAATGTTGCAACTCGTAATATAGTGAAAGAAACTTGATTCGAAATTTTGATCTCTGGTGATTTTGATTTTTATAAAAAAAGACAAAATTTTTATAAAAATAAAAATGTTTTTAAAGGAGTCCCGTTTTTTAGAAAATCAACCTTATAAAATTTTTATAAAACAAAAATTTTTTATAAAGTGACCTTATAAAAACATTATAAAAAAACTTTTTTATAAACTTTGATATTTTAATGTAAATTTTTTTAATCTTATAACAAATTTTCAATTTTCCAAAGTTTTTTTTATAAGAAATGTCTTTTTTGAAGAATGCAATTTTAAAAAATTAAAAGAAAAATTTATTTGTATACAAATTTTCGCGAAAAATAGAATTTTATAAAAAAAGGTTTTTTTATGAAAATTTTATAAGATTGACTTTATAAAAATTTTTATAAGTATTTTATAGGAATCAACATCACTAGGGATTAATTATTGATTACTAATATATATGTGTGTATTCTTGTAAACGGAATCTCCTGGTAAATTGAAAAAAAAACTTTAATACAAATCACGTAAACCAAACATTTTTACAAACATTGTTTTTTACTCACCGAATGTAGTTTATCCAACTATTTGCCCGAAAATTATTGATATCAGTAGCGACTTGACATATTTTTTACGTGTGTTTACAGAAAAATTATAGGTTATGTTGTACAACAACGCCGTATTTGACGCGTTTTCATGAAAGCTCAGATAAGGCGGGATATTTAAAAACTTGAAAGCTTAGTAATTGATTAGAATTATATAATGATGTTAGTCGGCAAATCCGAAATTTTAACAAACAATCTTCTAATTTTATAAAAAGAAATCGAACAAAAAAATTTTCAAAATCGAAATCGGTGTAATTTAAAATCACTCATATTAAACTCCGCCATATTAACTTTTAAAAACCCACTATTTCAACGAAAATTGTAAATCCGCCTGATTACTTACGCATGCGCTCATCTCGATATTGCAAATCAGTGACAAGAAGAGCACCAGAAAAAATTCGACACGTATTATTGTGAAAAATCGCGAGTTCGTGCATACCTCAGAGTTTCAGCAAAGTGAGTGAAAAAACGACAAATCGCCCGTCAATCCAAGAAACCCTGACGGACATGACGGGAAAATAATAAACCTACCTCCTAAAACTAGCCCACAAAAAAAAAACAAGAAATACACAGCATGAAGCGTTTCCCACTGCGACCCACTTTTCTCCTTTCAAAACCCGTATATTTTCCCTCTCACTTTTTGCCACGCTTAAAAAAGTGGACGGGCATCGAATCGAAAGTTGCGAGAATAAGAAAAAAAACTCGGATTGCTCAGAATTGAAAAGTAAAAACCGTGTGATTAAAGCCCATTGCTGGGCGCAAGAGAGACGGAACATCAACTTTTTTTTTCCCGTGTTGTTAAATCGCTTTTTTTACCCATTGTTCGACTCATTTCGCGTCCAGCGCGTATCATGCGTCGAATTTCATCATTCAAAGCGTAATTCACGCCGAAAATTCGCGATAAAGGGGTTAATGTTATTTTTCCGCCTCTTTCTTTTTCGTGTTTTCCGCGACGAAAGCGCCATCTGGCGCCATATTCCGACGTTTCGGAGCAACGCCAGCAACAGCTGTTTTTCTTGTGCGTCGTTTTTCGAGACACTTTTGTATAACGCCCGAATTTCTCGCAAAAAACAGTCGACGGGTTTTTCTACGGATTTGCGGGATTTTGGAGGGTTCGTCAAAGCTTTCCAGCGTAAGGAAAAGTTTTGCAAGTCGGGTGTCGAAGCGGGAGGGGCGGGGAGGAGTCTTTGTTTCTCGCGATTTTTCGGGTCATTTTTGACAGTTGTCGCTCTTTCCTTTTAATTTTAATCTTGACGGAATGGGCAAAGGGCTATTGGCTTACTGTCATATCAATCGAATATCTGCAAACTCTAATACCAACGTTGTCCTGTTTTCCACAGGTTTTCGTGCCAGAAACGATATTTGACAATTTCACGGGTTTTCAGGGTTTTGTGAGTATTCGCTGTTTTCAATCTGTCACAAAAATAGGCGATTTTTGACATGACTTTTAGGTCGTTTTTGCCATTGCCTTTTCTTCTTCGATGTAAAGTTAATTTTTTTTGCATTTTTTATTTTTGGTTGTCTATCGAAGTTGCCAATACGTGATTTTTGGTAAATATGTATTTTCAAGTTTTTGATTATTGATTTTTTTGGGGTTTTTTAAAGAGAGTACTTTTGAATCACTCAATTTATTGTTTTTTGAAGATTGAAATTTCATTACATATTTTTTTTTCTTTAATTACAATCAATTTTTTAAATTATTTTACTTTCCGATTTGTACTCTAGCATTTGAGGAATTCGAAGGTTTATTATTACTCCTTAAAATTATTTATTTTTATTTTGAGATTTTTTTTATTGTGATATTTTATTTATTATTGTATTATTCATAATAGATATTTATGCTACAAGGGAGAAAAAGGATGATTCCAACGAGTGCAAAGTTGGGCACAAGCAAAGCGAGTGCGCAAGTGTACGAGTTGGAATCATTCTTTTTATCTCGTGCAGCATACAATATTTTTTTCCATGCATGTGTAAAAGTGGCCACTTCATTTTTATGGAATGCGGGAACGAAATCCTCTTTTTGGAGTACTTGGAAATCAGCGGGAGTTATTAATAAAACACTAGGGAAATATTCATAAATCCCAGATCATAGGGAAGAAAGTTGCCTGATCCGTGATTCATGAGTGTTTTCCAGGGATTTATTGATGACTCCCTCTAGTTTTGTGGGTACCCCAAAAAGGGGCTTTTGTTCCTGCATTCCATAAAAATAAAGCGGCCTTTTTTACGGATGCATGGAAAAAATATAATTTTCCTTTTTAGTTTATATTCCAGTATTTAAAAATTTACAGGTTTATTATGACTTGAAAAATTATTTATTTATTACTTGGAAAAATAATTTTACTTTGTAATTTGTATTGCAGCATTTGAATAATTCACAGGTGTATTATTACTTTGAAAAATTGTTGATTTATTTTTATTGTATTGTTTTATTTTCATATTGTATTACTCAGAAAAATAATTTTACTTTCCAATTTGTATTCCAGTGTTTGAGAAATTTACAGTATATTATAACTTTAGAAAAATTATTTAATTCACAATTTGCTAGTAATCGGATATTTGGACGTGAATTACTAGCGAACTGTGAATAAAATATCATTATCGTTCTTCAATATTTTATTATTTAGTGATTTATTATTTAAAAATTATTATTTATTACTTAGGAAAATAATTTTACTTTTAGAAATTATTTATTTATCTTATTTTTATATTCTATTACTTTATTTATTATCTTATTATCCAGAAAAATAATGTTTCTTTCCAATTTGTATTAGAGTATTTCAGATATTTACAGGTTTATTATAACTTTGGAAAAATTATCTATTTGTTGTTTAATATTTTTTTATTATATGGTTTATTATTTTCAAATTTTTATTTATTATTTAGAAAAATAATTTCACTTTCTAATTTTTATTCCAGCATTTAAGGAATTTACAGGTTTATTATTACTTCATTTCATCTTATTATTTAAAAATCATTATTGATTACTTGTTTTTTATTTTCTTATTTAGTTTTGTATTTTATTACTTCATAGTTTATTATGTTATCACTCAGAAAAATAATTTTACTTTTCAATTTGTGTCCCAGTATTTCTAAAAAAATTGTTATCGTACTATTCTAATCTTTGAAAATAGTAAAGTCTGGAAAACTCAATATATTCCATATTCAGTATTTGAGATTTTTATTTTTAAACCTTGTGATTTTTCATTTTTCATAGTTAATCCCTTCAATATGTTTCACTTGAATTTTACATTGTCAAGTTGAGAAAAAAATTTTCCACAGTCATTGATATAGTTTATGATTATTTTATATTTTAGTCTGATAGGTAATATAATATATTAAATACAATATATTGCGTTCTAGTCTCAGAGATATATTATATCTCTGAGTCTATAATGCAAAAAAACTTAATGATTTTTCATGAAACTATTATTTAGTGAGCATTGAATAAATTGAAATTTGATGAAATACATCAAATGCGTACATTAAAGAGTGATTTCGATTTCACAAGGCTTTGATAATGGATATTTCATTTCCTAAGCTGTGTCAATCTGTTACTTTTTATAACTCAAAACTTAAATAGTGCAGTTCGGCATTTTTTTCTTTATTTTATATTAAAATAATTCAAGGCTGTAAGACGGGAGGTTGTAACAACATAGGCCCACCAAATGGCATCTTGAAATAAAGAAATTACATTACATTATTTAAATAATTTTCTGTTGCTCATTATTATTGTAAAAAAATTTTTTTAATATTATCTCACAACATTTAATTTTAATACTGTTAGAATTGAGTCATAAAATTTAAAACCAAATTTTATCAAACTTTTCATGGCAATATTTTCATTTCTGCATTACTGAGTTTTTCAATTAATTTTTTATTTCTTGTTTTGATGATGAAAATTGTGTCATTTAAGTAAATTATCAAGCTTTGCAGTACAACTTGCGTGAGTGAAGATTTTTAATTGACTTAAAATTGGTTGCAAATAAATTTGAAAATTTTGGACAAGGCAAATATTCTATTTTGTTTTGACTTAATTTTAAGTTTTATTCCGCAATAAATAGATGAAAGATTGTCATTTTCAAAGTATTTAAGTATCATGATAAAAATTTTAGACTTTGGAAATTTTAAAAGTTCATATTTTTGAAGATGTATGAATAAAGTTGATTCAACTCTGATTAGCAATAAAATAAACTAAAATTGTAAATTAAGGAAAAAATTCTATTATTTTTAATTGTTTGTAAAAAGAGTTCTTGATCTGAATTTTATGTTTTCTTTCATTATGAATTTGAAACAGTTTAATATTATGATTGAAAATTTATACTTTTTGAAGGTACAAATAAATTTGATTTTAGGGGAACACTGTGTTTATCGTCGAAGAGTGAGAAGTAAGAGAACAAGTTGAAAATCGAGAATAAAGAAGGAAAAAATGTCAGTATTGAATCAAAGCGGAGATGATGCGGTGGAGTGTCCATTGTGCATGGAGTACCTGGACGTTGACGACCTTACTTTTTTCCCCTGCACATGTTGCTACCAGATATGTCGATTCTGCTGGCACAGGATTCGCACCGACGAGAACGGGCTATGCCCGGCTTGCCGCAAAGCATATCCTGAAAACCCCGCCGATTTCAAGCCTTTATCCAAGGAGGATATTGCAAGGTTTCTTTTTTTTTTTCCAACATTGTTAAATGTAACTCAACATTCAGTAACAAGTTGGATTTCGTGATTCAGAATTAAAGCGGAGAAGAGACTGAAAGATCAGCAGCGCAAGCAAAAAGTCACCGAAAATCGCAAGTATTTGGCAAATGTTCGGGTGGTGCAGAAAAATCTTGTTTTCGTCGTTGGTCTACCCATGCGATTAGCCGATGCGGATGTAAGATAGAATTTGCGTTTCCCGATAATTCAGAAGTTTTTTTTATTGCATTCATGTCATACTTTCTTGTTGCATTTTTGCAGATTTTGAAAAAGCACGACTACTTTGGTAAATTTGGAAAAATCCATAAAGTGGTGATAAACCAGAGCACGTCATACGCGGGCTCGCAGGGACCGAGCGCGTCGGCGTACGTGACGTACCACAGATCGGAGGACGCCCTACGCGCTATCGAAGCGGTCAACAACATTGTCGTGGACTCGAGGACCATCAAGACATCTCTCGGCACGACAAAGTACTGCTCCCACTTTATGCGCAATCAGTCGTGCCCAAAATCTGACTGCATGTACCTCCATGACCTCGGTGACCTTGAAGCCTCTTTCACCAAAGAGGAGATGCACCAGGGAAAACACCAGGAGTACGAGAGAAGATTGGTCCAATCTTTACACGTCAACTCGGCTAATACACAACGGTATTTTAGCATTCCTATTGATCTATTAATTAAATTACTGTAATTGTGTTTCGTTATATAGGGTGTCCCAAGTAAAGTGTGACAGCCGAAAACTGTAGATTCTTTATGAAAATCTAAGATTTTTTTCCTCTGCCATTTTTTAAAAAACTCGAAATTTAAAAAGTTATTCAAGCCAAAAATTTTAATAATAAATGCCCTCTATCGACAATTGGGAGTCAAATTCACGGACCAAACTTTTCCCAAATTTTCTTCATATTTTTCTGAGTAAAAAAGTCCTTTTCCACTTTTTACATAGCTCAAAATCAAAAAAGATATTCGAGTTTGAAATCTGAAAAGTCTGATTGGTTGTAACCTCTAACTCGAATATCTTTTTTGATTTTGAGATTTGCGAAAAGTGGCAAAGGACTTTTTTACTCAGAAAAATATGAAGAAAATTTGGGAAAAGTTTGGTCCGTGAATTTGACCCCCACTTGTCGATAGAGGGCATTTATAAGGAATCTATGATTTTCAGCTGTCACACTTGGGACACCCTGTATATACTTATTCTATTATTATATGTATATTGATAAATATGTATAATAGGGTCATTCTACAGGAGATTTATAACCTAATTTTTTTTTCAGTTCTTTGTTCAAAAATATTTGACATTTTTTTTTTTTTTTTTTTTTTTTTTTTTTTTTTTTTTTTTTTTTTTTTTTTTTTTTTTTTTTTTTTTTTTTTTTTTTTTTTTTTTTTTTTTTTTAAAATAGTCATTAAAAAAAAATTTTTAGAAATACATAAAATTTCAGAGGGAATTTTTTCCTAATTTTGCCCAAAATCTTTTCCAGTTACAAAATATCTAAGATAGCCATTTTTTTGAAACTGCTGATTTTCAAATATTGTTTTGTGGAAATTTTGAGTATCATATTGAAAAAAAAAAATGTGTCGAATATTTTCAAAGAACTGAAAAAAATTATTTTGGGTGTATATTTATTATTATTGTATTTTTATTATTTATTTTATTATTATATATTAATTATTTTGGGTATAAATCTTCTGTGTATAGACTCCATAGTATATTATATAATATATTGTTATTTATCATTATATTTGCTGTAATTGTTATTTCAGCATTTCTATCTATCAACGAGTTTAGACAAAGAAGTTTATTTTGGAATCTTTTTTTTTTCAATAAAATTCTCTAATATTAAACAAGACAAAGGGAAAGATTAATATAAATTAACATAAAAATCTAAAATAATGGTACACAGAAATTTTATATTTTTTATATTATATGTATTATATTTTCATTTTGTACATTACTTTTTTTATATTTTATACGAATTTTCAAATTTGTATAAAACCTTTGTTACAATATTCACAAGTCTATTAGTTTCTGTTGCAAAAATTCCCTTACTATCGTACTTCTGTGATTTTTTTTTAAATCAAACTTAATCAAACTAATGTATTTTTAAACAAATTTTATGCATCTACTGAGTTTTTAAGTATAAATAGATTTTTAATTTATCTTGCATTTTGTTAGTTTTTATAAAATTTCAAAGGATTTTCTCCTATTTTTACAGATTTCCAGTATTTTCGAAGATTGTTATATAGATTATTACATTCTAAGGCTGAACATTCAAATTTCGATTGATTTTCAGTATTTTCATAGATTCCAACAAAAAAAAAAAAAAAAAACAACATCCAGATTCTATGTATTTTCAACTTTTTTTGATATATATAAAATTCTCTAATGTTTGCTTGTATTTGTGTAAGATATCAAATACTTTTCTTTTTTTATATTTATACAGTTTAAAGAATTTTCTGTTATTTTCATGTATTTTAATATATAGATTTCTAAAATAATATAATATACCTACTCTAAGATTCAAAATTTCATAAATTTTTAAAAATCTTTCAATATATATTTAGTCTCTAAGTAGTAATAGATTATTGCACATTTCTTGTATTTTTTGAGTGTTTATGAAATTTTGAAGGATCTCTTCATATTTTTATTTTTTTTTTCATTTATGGTATTTTTAAAGATTGTTTTGTGTATTTTAAGTATTTGTTTAGATTTTTTAGACAACAGTTCTTTCATGAAATTCTATCATTTTTATTATTTCCACAGATTTCTAGTATTTCTAAACATTTCAGCAACTTGATTATTATAAAATATTTTTCAGAAAACATTATCTTTATTGTATATTTTAAGTACTTTTTTGTTGTATTTTTTTCATATGTATACAATTGATTCCCTTATTTTCTTACTGCTGTGATTGTCCTTGCTTATTTTTGCCATGTATTGTAAGATGAAAAAATTTTCCAAATAATGTATTGTTAATTGTCCCTCAGTCACTTTGCATGAGCTAAAAAATTAATATGAAGATTCCAAATTTGTTTATTTCTCTGAATTTGAATTTTTTAGAGCCATTTTTCCTAAAATATCACGAAAAAAATGCTCTTTTTCATGTTTTGGTAAGTATATTCATAAAACACTTATCATTCCATTGAAAAATCACTAAAAAATAAAATCCAAATAATGATACATTTTCCTGATATTTTCTGGCTTTTTGCCTTATAAAAAAATTCCATTTCATTAGCTCTACTATTGTGATTCTCTTTAAAAAAGATTTTTCATAAAAATTTCATAAAGAAATATAAAGATAAATTTTTCAGTTCACAATCGTTTTCCAGACTCTCAAAAAGAGATCCTTAAATGCACAAACCAAAGAAAAAAAAAAAGAGTACGTCTTAAACAAATCTCGTTTTTTGAAGGTTCAAGAAATTTGAAGAAGGATAAGAATGAGACGCTGCGCGAGCTCGAAAAAAATCCTGCGACGTTGTGTATATTTATAATTGTTGAAAAGAAAGAGTGTGTATCACAAAACGTAGATTATTAAACAAAAGTATGATTTATCACATGGCTTTTATTATTTCGTGACCAGCAGTTTTTGACAAGACTGGAAAAAAAGGGGGCAGTCTTGAAATTTTTTTTTACGTGGTTTTGGGGATGGCAATTTTTTTTTTTTAAAGGAAACCAACGCCGTCGCCCCCAGTCACAAGCAGCATCACGAAAGACGCCAGCAATTCCAGTTTACAAGCCAAAGAAGCTTGGCCGTCGTTGCAGCCTGGCCAAGTGAACAATGGTGAGTGTGAAAAACACAAACTTAATCTTCAACTCGTGAAAATGAGAAGGGATTGAAGGCTTCTTTTCTTCTTGCAGGCACGACACAGTCGAATTTCAAGGAACCCAACCCGCCCCACCCCCTGGCCACCCCCTCCTCCTCGCCCCAGAACACAAGTGAAAATTCGACCTCCCAACCACCTACAATTTTCAACAATAACAACAACAATATAAACAATAACAACAATAAAGAGGAAAATGAGGATAAGCAACAAACGCGTAGGAATAAAAGCAGCAACAGCGAGAGCAAAGCCCAAGCGGCTCGAAACAAGCAGAAAAATTCTCAGAATAAGGAAAACAGCGACGACGTGAATTCGAATAGAAAATCGAGTATAAATGGCCAATCTAATAGTTACTGTTTGGAAAATGAGGAGGTCGGCGGAGGAATAGCGCCCGAGGAAACCGGTGAAGAAGTGGCAACTCCAGTGGCTGCTACTGCTGCTGCTGCTGGTACTGATGGGGACCTCGCCAAGGTGAACGGGAACAGCAACAACGTCGTTCAAAATGGGATGGAGGCAAGCACTTCGGAAAGCGAGAACGAAACGACGCGCGAGGGAAGTACCCCGGCGTCCACCGTGTCGAGTTGCGAAGAAATGGGGGGTATACTCCCACCTGCTGCCCTAGCTCAGCCACAACATTTCAGCGAGGAAAACGACGCAAACGCCATTCTCTTGAGTAAGGGCCTTTTAACAATAATTTATGATTAATTATTATCGAGGCAACCAAAAATATTTACGATAAAATGTAAAATATTTTTTTATTTGTGCATGAAAAAACAGGGAAATATTTAATAAATATTATAATGCTCGGTTCTCTTGATAATTTCAAAATTCTTCGTAATCCTTTGGAGCCAACCAGAAAGGATTTTAAAAAAGTCTCATTTTGTATCCAATGTTTCAATTTCCAGGTTTATATATTTCGGCTCGAATTGAGCCCTTTTCAAGAAAATTAAAAGTCGCAGCGTACATTTTTTTTTTTTTTTTTACCAAGACAAAAAAAATGTACGCTGCGACTTTTAATTTTCTTGAAAATGGCTCACTTCGAGCCACAATATATAAACCTGGAAATGGAGGGGAATATTTGTGAACAAATGCAAGCAAATTTTATGTTTTTTGTACATTTGTTTACATTTTTAGCTCCTAATCAAAGTTGTTGTAGAAAATGAACACGTGTTTTGATGATTTCTCTTTGACTTATGATTCCAATAGCATAATGTTTCAATTCATTATTTATTTTGAAATATAAACATATTATGAATCTATGAACATGTGATGTGTTGAATAATTTCTTGATAATTTTCAAACTGCAAATTAAAGAAGTGAAATGAACTAAATTAATTTTTAAGAAAATGAAAATGAAAATTTGCATTTTCAATTTATTTTCTTTTATTTTAATTTAATTTGCAAATAATTAAATGAAAATTAGAATTATATGCAAATTAAAGAAAAATAAAATAGCGAAACATGCATAAAGCATAAATATTTTTTATGGTCCGAAAATGTAGAAAATATTTAGGATTAAAAATGATAAACCTTTCAATATTTACAAAAAATCTAAAAGTGGCGAAATATTTTTGTTCCGCCAAAAACTGCCAAAATATTCATTTAAATATTCTTTATTTAAATAAAAAATTTTGGTTGCACTGTTAATAATTACTTACACTCGAACAGCATTGATTATTATTAATAAACATTCATTGTGCTATATTTTACATTATATTTGTTTTCTTGAAAATCAGAGGCGTAGACAGAAAAATTTTCGAGGGGAGTTTTTCGAAAAAATATATACATATATTCCCTTCAGGATTTTATAATTCTTAATCCTTGAAGATGTGATTATGAGAGAACGATTTTCCAATTTTTTTCCGAATCAAAAGATGTATAATTTTCCATGTTTATATTAAATGTAATGGAAATAAATTTTTGTGATTTTCAATTAGCTGAGTTTCAGATTTTTGTTACTCATACTTTTAGTTTTTTTTCACAACTTGACGGATTTTATGATTTTATTTTAAATTTTTTATATCAACTTTTTAAAGATTTTTGAGAAAATCCTAGTATACAGATTTCGTGTATTTAATATGCTATTGCATTGATATTTTCTTGTTGGCTATATTATTTATTTTTTATTATTTACCATTGTAAGCTATATTTAATATTTGTCAAACATTCATGGTTATAATTTAATTTCAGAAAAAATTCTTCTCAAGTTAGAATAATTATTATTTTGAGTAAGAAAAACTAAAAATTGTGTACTTGTTTCAAATTTTGTGAATTAGCATTGTTATTTTTTTAAATTATTTTTTGATTATCATAACTTTTGTCAATTTTTCCTTGAATATAATATTGTTTAGAAAATTTTCATTATATAGTTTTTGAGTATGAAAAGATTTTACAGTATTTCTCACATTTTTTTCTATTTACGAAAATTAAAAGTATTTTTTTGTGTGTTTTTAGATTTTTATAAATCAATTCTCAAAATCATATGTTTTAGAATGCATATATTGATAGTTTTTTTGATAATTGCATAAATTTTGAGGATAATTAGGTCTACGTTAATTTTAAGTATTTTTTATGTATCCCTTAACTTTTCTTATTTTTTTAGTATTTATAAGGTTTTTTATCTTCTCCTAGTGTTTTTATACATCACCATTTGTGCTGATTTTTCAAAAATCCAATTCTTTCATATAATTCGATTACTTTAAGTATTTTTCAGAAATTGTATGACTCGAAAGATTTTCTCATATTTTTATAAATTTCTGTCTAAATTTTTTAAAACTTGATTTCCAAGTTTCAAATTTTTTAGGTTCTTATAGAATTTTTGTGGATCAAGTCTTTTTTGAAAATCACTTTTTAAATAAAATTTTTTCCCACGTTTTCTTATAGGAAATGTTTGGCTCTATCTTGTATTATAATTTCATTTTGGAAAAAAATCCTTTCAAGTTATAATAATTGTTATTTTGAGATTGAAAAACTAAAAATTCTGAACCTAATTTGAAGTTTACTCATTTCGTGATTCAGTTTTGTTATTTTTGTGCATTATTTTTTTTTTCATCATCACCTTTGTCTATTTTTCATAAAATAATAATGAATAAAAAAAATAACGATTTTGATCAGAATGAAGAGAGAATGGTGTTGAAATGTTGCAGGTCCCTCGACAGATACACAAGACGAACAACACGGACAGCAACAACGAAATTCTTCAGGTTTGATAAATGGGATGCAATTGCACCATAGATCCATTTTCCAAGCCGACGATAATAGCTTTTTTAGTTCCAATGCTTTCCAAAAGGCCGCGTCAAATTCTTCTACGTCAACATCACAACCAACGGTGAGAATCGCTTTTTTTTTTATGTAAAATAATCTCATGTTTAGTAAAATAATTTTTTCTCTCCAACTTTCTTTAAAGCAAAAAAAGGAAACTGGGATATTATTGATATAAATTAAATTTAAAATGTACACGTTAGAGAAATTTTTGGTTACAGCAACCATTTATTTAGTAAAATATGAGCTTACCAAAGGTTGGGCAGTACTGTGCATCCCACGATTCTTTGGTACACCGAAGGTGGGTTAGTAGCACTGATTCTTGTACTTTCTCATTGGACTCTATGCTACCAACCCACCTCAGGTGTACTGAAGGATCGGTACAACTAGAGACCCTTCAAATAGAGAGACTGGCCACGAACTGGAAAATGGCGGACTGTAAGAGTGTGCATGCGTGAACTACTAACACAATCAACACAAGTTGCTGTCGCGTTAGGTTAGGTATCGCGCCAATGTCAAAAACATTGGGGCGGCCATTTTCCAGCCCGAACCAATCAGAGCTTGTAGACACAATGGCCAATCTCTCTATTTTGAGGATCTCTAGGTACAACCAAAACTTTAGGTATGATAACCAAATAATTGTTTATTGCAATCTAAGTATCAGTCATAAAAATTGAACATTAGTTGCTATAACCAAAGTTTTAGTTGTAGTACTAAAAAATTTGGTGGGTCCATATTTCACTAAATTAATGGTTGCTGAAACGAAACAATTTTTCTCCGTGTATAATAAAATTTTACAAAGATGAATGTAATTTTGAGAAATCACCATATTCATTACAGTCAGCAACAGGGCTGAACGTCGATTGGAGCACGAACAGTTTAGCGCCGATCCCGGATTCACTGCCGACTGTTTATTCGAGCGAAGACTGGCAAGCAGCTTTCGGTTTCCAAAACAAAGCGAGCCCCCGAGACTCGCCGTCGGCTGCTGCTGCTGCCGCTGCCGCGACTCCTGCCGCGTCTTTCAACGTCGTCGTACCGCGCAACTGCGCCCCAGTCAACGTTCGCGACGAGGACGGCTTCGAGCTCGTTCGTCAAATTGACGATCGACGATTCACCTCGCCCCCCGCCGCACCCCCCGTCGTCCCCCTCCTCGATTCCACTAGCACCAATTTCACCTCCCCGCCCTCGTCCGAAAATTCCCCCGCTGCCAAGTTCTTGGCAGATTTTCAGCAAAATTCACTTCGGCAAAGGCTCGCCTTACAGGTACGTTTTATTTGTAGAAATTTCTTTGTTTTATGTTATGATAAATTTATAGGATTTATAAATTTAAATATAATATAAATATATATATAAATCATAATAAATTTATAAATTTATTATGATAAATTATTTATATATTTATATATGTGACCCGGTCTGTTAAAACCTACCTATGAACCAAAACACCTTTTCGAGAAAAACGCGTTCAAAGTTTCTCGCCTAAAAGCAAATAAAAGATCTATCCCTCGCTCTT
>JAPYZL010173332.1:0-10045 GCA_030522825.1 Platygaster orseoliae
GAATAAAGTATTATGTGCGACTAGTGGTCGAAGGAGAATCATTCCACTCGCCTGTTTACCGCTCTCGCTACGCTCGCGCGGCAAACTCCACGCTCGTGGAATGTTTTCCTTCTCCAACTAGTCGCACAATATACTATTACTGTCCTCAAAAATCTTAATAATAAATATAAAGATTCGTTTTTTCTTTTTTTTTAAATTTTTTAAATAATAAATTTTAATCTCATAAAATTTGTCTTACAGTAAATCTTACTGAAACGTACTTTTGCATGTTACAGAAAATGAGTATCTTTTAGATATTATCCGATTAATTTACTCTATTGGTTTTCAAACAACTACGACTTGCATTATCTTGACGTATTTTTACATGCGAGACAATGCTACGCGTGACAAGAGTACATAAATAATACTAATTTATCCTCGACCACCGAGATACTCGTCGTGGGTGCTCGACAGAAAACTGCTGAATTCTTTTGTTGCTCGCATCTTTGTGACTGAATAACAGGGACAATGCTCTCGGTGATTTTTTGCCTGTTTCTTTTCGGCGTTAAAATGTTGTTTATTGCACTATCCACTTTTAACGACTTCGTTAATTATTTTTAATTGGTTCTGAATGTTTAGTCCGTCATTACATTGCCTTTGTCTGCATGAAGAGGGAAAACTCGAAGAAAAGGGCTCTACGGTCTCTGAGTATTAATATAAGTTTTTTCAAAAAGAAGGTCTCAGTTTTTCAATTGTCCGGAAAAACTGGATTTGAGTAAGGGAATTATGAATATGTCATTACCTTCTTATGTAAGTATAAAGTAAATGTAAATAGACCTAACTGGAGAAATGCCAAGTTTTACTTGATTGTTAGTTAATGACAAGTAAAAATTTGGCAAGTAATAATTGTCGTTTACTTAGAAATAACTCGAAATTCTGTACGGTAGAAGGAAGAAAGAAGAAAACTTAAAATCAACTGAAATATTTTGGAAAATAAAAAAAGTGAATCCGATTCAGTCTGGTAAGTTTTAGTGAACTTTATTGATCATTTTACTGCATAAGAATTTTTTAAGCTCTAAATTTTTGAAAAATTTTCACACAATTTTTCAGCTAATGTATCTTTGGAATGTGGAATTTTTTTTTTTACAGTAAATGTTTCAAAACCTTCTCTTCATTCAAATTATAAATATATCCATTATTCAAATTTTTAAAATATCCAGCAGTAAATGAACATCAAAATAATTTTGCGAAATGTTTTAACGAAGAAAATGAGTGTTCAAAATTTTACCTATAAAACATTTGAATGGAACATATTCTAAAAAAAAAGTGAATTTGTCTTTGAATAATCTTCATGTCGAATCCCAGAAATTCAGAGATGAATTCGTATTTTGAATAATAAACAAACTGAAAAAATACTAAAAGTTTGAGAACTTTTAGAAGTTACTGTTTTCTGAAAAATTTTAACAAATATGTACGATTTATAGAACTTGAAATTCTAGACCATCGAATTTTAAACAAACGTGTATAACAAACTATGGAAATAATAGAAAATATTTGAGAATACTAAGAAAAGCTACAATATCTTTTAAACACTTTAAAAAGTACGACAACCTGAAAAATGTATAAGATATTTAAAATCTATGTAGATCAATTTTCCCGGGCATCTTTAAAAATACTAATCAATTGAAACTGAAATTGCACAGCATCGAATTCTATAAATCTGTAGAGTTTTACATAGAAGACATCTATGAAAATACCTTAAAATGCGGCAAAATTGTATTAATAGCATGAAATACAAAAATTTTCAAAACTCCTCGAATGAACAAGAAATATATTTGATTTGGGATTTCATTATTTTTTATCTTTGACATTCTGGTTTCGGTCATAAGATTTTTCAGTTTGTAACTCAGAAAGGCTTCGTTAGTAATATATAATGTCGCAAATAAGCGAACAGAATTTTAAAAACCTGCGAAGTGCTTCAATAGTGCACTTAAAATTTTCGACCCTTTATTACTTCTTAGTTCCTCTCGAGTTTTCCTTAAAAAGCCCTTACAATCTAACAAGGAAAACTCATAAATAACTAAAATAAACCCTGTTGCAATTTCTAATTGGGTAGCACTGCTTCCTGTCTTCCAGCATTATATAGTTTACATAATTTATAAATTGATACAATTTAAGGAAATTCAACTTTATTGAATCTACGTATTTCAGTTCGTTATTCGAACTCTCCATCCTCAAACCATGAAATCGCCAACTTCGGATATCAAATTTCGTAATTCAAGAAATGCGGATCCAATAAATAAAAACTCGAAAGTCTGGACACGAGCTTTTACGAGCCCCCTGACACTAGATGGTGCTGCGGGCGTTTGGGATGATTCCCTCCGTAAGTCCGTATACCAGCCGTCCCTGGCCTACCTTTCACTCTACAAACTGCAATGGGGAAAGGAGGGAACAATTATATATAGATATAATTATGTCCTCGAGAGGGAATCATCTCAAACGCTTGCAGCGTCATCTAGATCGACTGTTATTTCGGCGCCACGAATTTCACCATAGTGTCAGGGGCCTGGTCCAGACTTTCTTTTACAGGGACTTTAATAAAAACTATCTAGACGGCAGGTACTAGATTTTTTTTCAATCAGTCGGAAGATCAGATCAAAATAATGGAACGGCACGGAAAGTTAATAGTGCGATGTAAGGCTGTATCATCCATCAAGAGTGGTCCAAGAATATTCATCTCGAACTTATGATTGTTCGCGAGGCATGTTTCGAATGTCTGAGATCGTCATCGGGAACACAAATCGTTCGGCCTCCCGCGTGTGCGACGGCCAAACATTCGCGCATTATTACCCGCATGTTACCGGACTTTTGATACCTATCTTGCAGCTCAACGGCGGTCCTCAGTCCCCGACTGTATTGGAACGTGGCGTGCAGTGGGTTTTTGATTTGCATATTTTTACTCCCTACTCGAGACGTGAATCCGAGGATCCACTAATTGTATTAATTAACTTTTTCCGAGTATCATGCATTTATACGAGTAATTTAACCGGATTCAGTTGCACTTTTCATTTGACGATTTTTCGACTAAAAAGTAATGAAAAATATCGAGTTAGTGCACATTAGCGAACGATTTTGCGCATACTTTTACATTGAAACGTTTTTTTTCACACAAATAAAACAAATACTGTAAAAAAATTTGCGTACTTTAGACAATACATGCGCTAAGTTCAAGACAAATTTTCATTAACTGGCTGCAAAAAAAATAGTAAATATGTGACGCTCCGCGAGAAAAGGGTCCTTATGCCACCTCTACATAAGGGCCCTTTTCTCGCGGAGCGTCACATATATATATTTCTCTAATCTAATAAACTTTGAATCTTAGAGCATGAAATCACGAAAATGAAACTACTTAGCTGTTATCTGATAAACTTGCAACCGTTAGACTAACATTCACAAATTGTTTAACGGCAAGAAATAATAGTTATTTTCGTAATCGGGAGCTAGAGCCAATTTTGGCAAAGCCGTACGTTTTTGCCTGAGCCGGAGGTGAGGGTCGAAATAGGATGAGCCAAAATTGGCGATAGATCACGATTGCGAATAATATTTTTCATCACGATAGCCTCAAAGTCACGTTGAAATGCCAGTTTTGAGGTTAGAGTGATGAAACAATAATTAAATTTACTCATCCTTTCGTCATGATAACTACATATACATAAATATCCGATATTGGTTTTTTCAGCTACGTACCATTATAATAGTTGCAACAAAAAAGTTAGTAAGATAGTTGTACTAACTATTAATAATCAAAGTTATAAAAACTACAATTTAGCTCACATAATTAAACGCTCATTATAGAGTTTCTTACATTTTTTGTTGAAGTAACTCAGAGGCGTAGGCAGAAAAAATTTTCAAAGGGTGTTTTTCGAAAAAATATATACATTTTTCTTTCAGGATTTGACAATTTTTAATCCTTGAAGATGTGGTCACGAGATTACGATTTTCCAATTTTTTTGAGGTCCAGAATTGCATATTTTTTCATGTTCGAACTAAATGTAATGGAATTCAATTTATGTTATTTTCAAGTAACTGAGCTTAAGTTTTTTTTCTCATGCTTTTAGTATTTTTCATAACTTAACGAATTTTCTAATTTTTTTATGGATTTCTATACATCAACTTTCTAAAGATTTTTGAGAAGATCATAGTAAACAAATTTCATGTATTTAATGTTAAAGTATTGAAAATTTCTATTTAGCTATTGTATTTGTTATCTATTATAATTATTTTTTATATTATATTATTATTATTTGTTATATATTATACCATTGTTTGCTATATTTATTATTTTTAGGGCTTTAAAAATGTTTCACTATACATTGTATCTAGTCAAACATTCATTTCAAAAAAAACTCTTCTGAAGTTGGAATAATGATTATTTTTAATTAAAAAAACTAAAAATTCTGGACTTTGTTGAGAAAATTTTCTTTCTTTAAGGATTTCTAGTATTTCTCGCATTTTTTCAGTATAATTTTCTAGTACCTATTTTATTATATTCCTAGTATTTTCGTTGTTTTTTAAATATATAATTTTTGAAATTCAATGCAATAGAATGCAAATATCGAAAGATTTTTGATAATTTCATAGATTTCGTGGATAATTCGGTCTACGTTAATTTTGAATATTTTATGTATTCCTTCAATTTTTTTTTTTAATTTCAGTATTCAGAAGATTTTTTTTTATCGTTTTCTAGTATTTTTATGCATTGATACCATTTTTGCAGATTTTTAAAAAACGCGATTCTTTCATAGAGTTCAATAACTTCTGGTATTTTTCAGAAATTTTATGACTCGAAAGATTTTCTGGTATATTTCCATGAATTCCTGTCCAAATTTCAAAGTTTTCAGATTGTTAAAATTTTCTTAAATTCAAGTATTTTTCTATAAATCACTATTTCGAAAAATTCGTTTTCTGACGTTTCCTTAAAGAAAACATTCGGCTATATATTATACTAAAATTTAGTTTCAGAAAAAATTCCTTTCAAGTTTAAATGATTGTTATTTTGAGCTACAAAAATAAAAAATTCTGAACTTTATTTGAATTTTACTCGTTTAATGATTCAGTATTGTTATTTTGATGCATAATTTTTTTATCATCATCACTTTTGTCTTAATTATGTATTCATCTCGAATTTTGGGAGAGGTTCAACCCCCAAAACCCCCTCTGCCTACGTTCTTGAACCAACTATACTTCTGAATTAGTTAAACTATTTTTTTTTTCGACGGATCTGAGAAATGCGTGGCACAGCATTTCGCAGGAGTAAATGCAGGTATTGTCACCTCAGGTTCGAGAATTCATGCGGCCGAACGAGATGGCTTGAATGGAATGTCGGGCACGTCACGCAGCGAAGGCAAAAAGAGGTAGCTTTTCTGCTTGTTATGTCAAAGGCGCGATTAGAATGCACGCAGCGGTATATAGGTCTTGTCAAAACAGCATCGACTGTAAAGGACGAAGGATAGGATTCCCGTTTCCACGAGGCTTCACGAGGAAATGGCCTTGTGCGGAACATTTGACGAGAGCTATATACCAGTTTATCGATCAATGTCCGCATTAGATGCACGATGAACAGGCACCTGTAGCTTCGAATATCGAAATTCAAGGCTTCGCTATCGAGATTGGAATCTTTATATTTTAGGAAATCACATTTTCGCCTGTCAGCGTTTGTAATGACTTGGTTTAGTTGATTGAAAGAAAAGAATAGTTGGAAGAGATTTTTTTGAAATTGGAGATGTTATAATTATTCAAGAAACGCTGCATTCCAACGTAGAAATTATTTAAAACGAGCAATTGGAGTCAAAAATGATTGGGAAGAGTAATCATGAACAACACCCAATTTTTTAATTATTATATACAATAGGTTTCTTATGTAAATCTCCATAAATTTTGTATCAAATCATAACAATAATCGTCATACTAAATTATAATAAAAACTTCACTAACAATTCAAGAATCAATCATTGTAGACATATAAAATAAAGCCAAATCGTACAATTCTTTTTATTATTATTATTATTATCTTATTAGAATCAAATGTATAATGGAAAGCTTGATAAAAAAATTGGTTGTTAATAATTATAACTCCTCTCTAATTATTTTTGGCTCCTATTCGTCGTTTGAAATGAAGATGTTATAATCAGAATGATTAAATTTTTTTATGTAGTTAGATGAAAGTTTTAAAGGCAACAAAAATTAAGTAAGAGGCAAAATTTTTTTAGATTCAATGGATTTCAAATTTTGCAATCTTGAAATTAGTAATCAAAGAAAGTGATTGAACGTTGCTGAATTCACTAATATAAATTCAACTTGCATCCGTCCCTCAAAATTTGAAACAAATAAGTTGTTATGTATGAATTTGAAACATGCCTTCAAAACATGCTAAATGCACATAAAAACACAAAATAAGTCGATATTTTTTTGGGGGGGATTTTTTTGAGGTTTGATACAGGCTGACAAAATAAGCTAAATTCAGAAGAAAAAAACAACAACCAAAATTATAATTAATAAGTGATAAATAAAATTAAACAAATGAACTTTAACATCAATAAATTGAGTATAAAAACAATTTAAGTTATTCTTCAAGAAAAAAACATTTTTTTATTAGATATCTAACACGCTATCTTAAACTAAAACGATCAACATAATACTTTTTCCAAAAATGTATAAAACAAGAATAAATTTACATTAATAAACAAAAGATTTTAAACAGAAAATAACCTAATAACATTTTTGGCAATGCTTTATCAGAAAACTTATGATTCTTAAAAATGACTACCTCAAGGATCAAATTATTATTTAATTATAAATAAACTCTAACAGTCTTTTAATTTATTTACTCCTTCACTTTTTATACATTTATTTTATCATTTTGTAACTAAATAATTTGTCTGAAAGCTATTATTGATTCAAATCAATACATTTTTTTTTAAGAATACATTTTGAATTTTTAAAACCACCTATTTCACAAATTGAAATCCGAAAAAAATCAAATATTTTTCAAAAAATCATTCTAAGCCTTGAATGTAATTTTTTTATGATTTGTTATGAACACTTATTTAAAAATAGAAAAAAAGCATTTTATTTTCATCATTCAATGATTAGTATATATAATTATAAATTATGTTGAAGCTGCGAAAACTAATTTTTTTTTCCAATTTAGCTCATGCATCAAATTGATATATAAGAACTTATTTGTTTGAAATTTTTAGGGATAGATGTGGGTTAATTATTCAAAATGTATATTTATGACTTAAAAATCTTCTTTTTTTTATACTTTATCTTTTTTAGAATCTTTTTTAGAAGCTAGGATTCAAAAAACTGAAAATCTCATCTTCTAGGAACGCGAAGATTGATGGATAACAAAGTTTTCCGATTTTAGACCATTTTCCTGAGAGTTATTTTTCAGGGAAATTAATTAGAACTAATTTACTATATGTATCATTTTTTTTCTTAAATCTGTTCAATCCATTCACAAACTTCTCAATCGTATTTTTCTGTTAAGAATTCAGTAATCCTAATTTAAAACGAAAAACATTTTGGCATTCAGTTCAAGATACTGATTTCCCCGAATTAATATTATAAATTTTACGTAACTTCAAAGAATATTTTATAACACCAATTCAACCTTCGAACACTGGCTCTTTTATCGCGAACTTTTTTTACGCGTAGAATAGATGTTTCCCGTGCAAAATATTCTCTCCGTGGATCGTTTCATTGATTCACAAAGCTTCTTTAACGTTTCGGAGTGTGCCCAGAAACGCTAAATTTCGCAGACTGTTATGCAGCATGTGAAAATCATGGTACGCAGGATGGAATACTAATTCCCTATATCGCGCATGGAGAGAAAGAGGAATCGTGGGAGAGTTTTTGATACGCGAAGAACAGGGACGCAGGATTTGCATGGAAACGCAAAAACTTGGGAATCGATTATATTTTTTTGTTACTGTTCGGAGCATCGGAAATTGCCATATTATACTTATTTACATATATATAACGTATCCACTGCTCTTCGATCTCATGAAAGAGGTTTTATTCCAAAACGCAAAGAAAGATGAGATATTCTTCGTAAATATTGGAAGTAAGAGGAATATTATGATCAGTTTTCCGTTATTTATTGAAAATTTTTGTCTCTATTTTCCTATTTTGAACTTTTGCAGAAGGCTATTTTGTTTATTGTAAAATAAAAGAAATTAGGAATATGAATTTAGAATAAAGTGTAACATTTAGTTACACAAAAATAATTGTTGGAATGTATTTTGGATTGAATTTAATCACTGTCAGAATTTAAAAGTTTATTGTATGTATGTTTGAATTAATGTTTTTAACGTTCATTACATGAATATTAGTTTTTGCGTTGTCGTCTTCAGAAATCACAAAAATTCAATCATATGGAATTTGGAGTTTTTAATTATGTTTTCAACTTTTCAATCAAATTTTCAACATAAAAAAAACATATATTTCTTTTTAAAATATTTTGAACACTTCAATTATTGAATTTCTAGTTCATTTTATTAAATTCAATCGTATAAAACTTCAATTATAGAAAATTTTCAAATCAGAAAAAAAACACTTAAATTTCATGTCATTTCACATTTTTCATATCTAAATGCCCAAAAACAATTAACAATTATCTTTAAAAAAATATACATTAAAAAACCACTCCTAAGCGTTATCATCCATTAGACCAAATGTCGAAATTCCTACAAAATTCATAAAAACACTAACATATGTGGCGTGGAACGAGAAAAGGTACCTTACAGCACCAAAAGTCGATTTGAGAAAAACGCGTTTGAAAATATTTTGTCTGTTCCCGAGTAAAAATAAAAATCGGCCGAATTGTGGTGGATATCCGCCCGATTTCGGCAGTGTCTCGGTGCCGAAGTTCGGGAGTCCGATATCGGCCCGACCTCGGCCCGATGTCAAATGAAGTTTTCGGGCCGATATCAGGTGAAATTTTCGGGCCGACATCTCAGCAAGCATTAGCAAGGGCCCGATTTCGGGCCGAACCAAAAACCATTATAGATCGATTTCGGCCTGATTTCGGGGCCGAAATCGGGCTGAAATTTTCCGAGATCGGGCCAAACTCGATCCGATTTCGGCCCGAACTTAAATTTTTACTCGGGTTCGAGAGTCCGGAGCAGGTAGCGACTTTCTCCTCCAAAAGTTTCCCTCTCCCGAGTCAAAAAATCGGGGTCTGAAATACGATCTGAACCCTCTGACCCACTCTGAATTTAGGTCTGAACCAGTCTGAACCATCTGATAAATAAAATCTTTATTTCAGACCGTATGAATGCAGGATCTGACTCGAAAATACCCGACAAAAATCGTCAGACTCTCCTACAAGAACGTTCGAATTTTCGAAAAAAGTTAATTTTTTGGCATCGTGACGTCACATATCCGATCGGACTTAAAAAATTTCCAGCCAATTGAGGTTTGACTTAGAATATTTTTGACTTAGTACGGAACTTGGAAAAATTCTGCCAGAGGTATAGGACTTTAAATATTTTTGACCAAGAAAGAACTTGAAATATTTTTTATCAATAAGTGACTAAAAATATTTCCGCCTGAGGTGAGACTTACATTTCCAACTTAAGTGGGTTTACAATATTTTCGACTAAAAGCTTATAAAATTTGAAACCGATGTGTAATTATTATAATAATTTTTATGATTAAGTTAGGTTTCGATTAGACATCTGAAGAAAAGCCAGAAGTTTGTTGCGAATTCTCTATGTTCATTTTTTTCACATTGTAAAAAATGATAGTCAATAAATGCGTGAAAACCCACTTTGAGGAAAATACGCTTTGTGAGAGAGAATATTATGCATAATTCCTGCATTCTCAATAAATCGTCATGTGAAGGTAAAAATTGCATATGTAATTCTGAAAACCAAAAATAAGAATAATGCAATTAAAATTCAGATAACACTGTGCGACAAATTTCAGATAAAAATTTTGATATCAGAAAATTGAAGCAAAAATGTAATATACACTTAATTTTAAGACACACGTGTCTCAG
>JAPYZL010173397.1:0-34440 GCA_030522825.1 Platygaster orseoliae
GCCTAGGCCAGAAAAGTAAGTACTATACGTCAAAAGGCTACTTTGCGGAGGCTCTCTGAGTACGAAATACTGTATTTTGCGGAGTGTTTTGCAAAAAAGTTAATTACAACATTCAGTCTGTGAATCCAAGGACATAAATTATGTACTTTTTATCGTGAGATAAAACTATTATGATAAATAATTTGTTTTTATTTCATGATTGTTTTTTTAAAACTTTTTTTCAGTTTATATAATGGTGTTGAAATTTCCAAAATCGTTGACTATCTCTGTACGATAACACTTTTTTGACTTCATACGATTTTTCAAACATTACACTCTTTGTAGTTTTACAAGATTTTTAAAATTCTCCATAATCTACAATATTTATCAATGTTTATACAAGATCTACTTTAATTAAAAAAAAATTTTAGAGTAATTGACAATGTCTGAATTTTCCAATATTTTCTCAATTTTCAGGTATACTTAAAATTTATGGATTTTCGAAATATAATTTTGAAATATCACGATTACTAGTGTTTTACGAAATTCTTCAAGTTGTCTAAAATTAACGATATATAGAAACATTCTTACAAATAAAACAATTTTTGTATCCTACACAATTCAGGCAATGTTTGACTTACTTTTAATCATGAGATCAAGCAATCATGATAAATTGTTTTGTTTCATTTTTTTTTTCAAACTTTTTTAAAGCTTATGTAATGGTGTTAAAATTTCCAAAAATCGTTGACTATCTCTGTAGGTATGATAAAACATTTTTGATTTCATTAAATTTTTGGAATGTTACACTCTTTGTAGTTTTACAAGATTTTGAAAATTCTTTGTAATCTACAATATTTGTTATAAATGTCACAAAATTTACTTCAATATGAATTAATTTTTAAAATCATTTACACTGTCTAAAATTTCCGATATTTTCTTAATTTTTAACGTTATATGTTGATATCATGTTTTATGAAATTCTCTGAATTGTCTAAAATCAACGAAATATAGAAACATTTTTGAAATTTTACATATTTTTTGAGACAGTATTAGAAATTTTAGATATACTTTTTCAAAATAATCCCAATGCCTAGATTTTTATTGCAATATCCAAAACTTTCGACGACTTGCATACACACATCAGTAAATTTTTTTATATTTCAAAATTTTTAGCTACATTACACAGCTTTTATAATTCCACACTACTTTCAAAATTTCCTCAAAATTTACAAATCGTTCGATTCTTCCATATTTTACTCAATTTTCAAATTTTCAACAATCTTGAAAATTTCGAGTCACTAAATACAGCCATACGTTGAAAAATACATCTTTTCTTCACTATAAACCTTCTAAACATAATTTACATTTTTTCATCCTTTCACTAATGTTTCAAACATCTTCTACATTTCCATCTTAACTTATTAAAATTCAATCTGAAACCAAAAAACACCACTTCAATAACTAAAACACAATTTCAAAATAAAACAAAAATGTAAATGACATCTCTATTAAACCAGTAGAGATTTCCTCCTTAAACAAAATTTCTGAGGTTGCATGCAATGTTAAATTACTACGAGGTTGAACAAACGTGATCAATGTGTCAACAGCATTCTGCAATAATTATCATTCTATTACGTTACTGTTCGCTTCATTAATAGCATTTCCGCATAGGGATTCATCTGTATTTATTTATCAAGCTTTCGAATGTTTAACGTGACTTGATTAACTTATTGATTTATATTTCTTCTTTTTATTACAATATTTGTGATAAAATTCAAAATAACATAAACATTTATTCAGGATTGTAGAAATTTTACCTTCATATATTAGAAATATAAACAAATATTGACGATTGAAATTGATTATTATTCTTAATTATTAATTTATTCCGAGTTTCTAATTTCATAAATTTTTTATGACCATTTTTGATGGAATTACCTACAAATACAAAACGAAAAGAAATTTAATTAAGAAAATAAAACAATGACCAAATAAAATATAAATATGGTGTATTTATATGCATAGATAGAAAAGACCTTTTTTGTTTCAAATTTTGCGTGACAGATGCAAGTTCCTAAAAATAATATCTCGTATCATACCGAGGGACCCTTCAATATGAGATTATACAAAAACCAACTTGCCATTCATTATTCTGCAAAATAAGCAACTCCCCACGTTCTCACCCAGATAAAAATTAGCCTTACTAACTGTCCCATGAAAGAAGGCAATGACAATGCAGCTCATGCGAAATAAGGACTACGATGAAATGGGAGTGTCCGAGCATTACAAACGCCCTTTACCCTTTGCACCAGAATGTAAAATGGACTGAGCAAATGGCGGTATTATGTAACTGCACCACGTGTGTTGGTCTGACGAATCGCATGTGTCGCCCAGGCCATGATAAGAGATATATATTGGGGAAGCACGTGGCGCGGGGTTCTGTTCCTTGGAACGTTGCGCTGTCAAACTGCAGAACGTTCGGGGCTGGCGGTTGCTATTTCTGCAGGGCCTGCAACTCTGCCGGATTATAAGAGCGCGCGCGGGACGAACAAAGGACTCTCTAAAGCTTTATCATTACCATTACATCCTTTCGAAAAACAAGCGTGGCTGCCTTTAATCGGATTACGCAACGGGGCGCGTTATTCAATCATGATTATCGTTTAAATAATACCTTGCATGGGCAACAGGAAAAAAGGATGGTCAACGGGAACGTGGAAATGGGACAGAATCTTTTTGCGTTGGGGTCTGTATATTGAAATTTTAAAGGTGGTTTTTTGGGTCGGGAAGAAAGGGATTTTCAATATACATGAACCCATAAAAAAAAGTTTCAATACAGTTAGAATTTCAAAGTGAAAAATTGTCATTTTATCATTCACTCATAAAAATATTCATGATATTAATTTAAATTTTTTAAAAAATATAAGGCTGAAAAGTAAAACGAATAAATAATTTTCATGAACAAGTTTATGATTTTGACAATAATATATTCTTGATTGTGATTAATAAACAATAATGATTTTAAATAAATAAAATACTTAAAAAAAGTTTATTGGGATTCACGTTTTCTTAGATTAAAAAAGACGTATTTTTTTTAACAAAGTGCCGAAACAGAAAATATTTTTCTTAAAAAATAAAAAAGTTTCACAAATAACAAATATTTTGGTGAATATCGGAATACTTTTCTTAGAAACTGATATTTTTTATATTTAAACCTTTAAGTGTATATATTCAATAAGTAGTTATAGGTATTTTTTTTCATGAGAATCAAATTTTAAAATGTTATTTAAATTTCATTGTATCCATTTTTGAATTTTTTTTTACACATATTTTGAAATTGTTGAATAAACTTCACGTAATAAGTGTATCAATGACTCAAAATGATGAAAAATAAAAAAAAAGTTACTCCAGAAAAATTTTCTGGAGGAAAGTGATAAGAAAATGAAAAAAAAAATTTTTATTTTATTCAATCATTTACTGATTAAAATATTTATAGTGATAATTTCAGTATAAATTCAATTCTAAGGCTCGAAAAAAATCAAAGTGAATACTTTTTATGAACAAGAATATTGATGTTAATCAAAATGTATTTTTGATTAGATTCAAAACTAGATAATCTTTTTCTAACAATGAATTCATAAATTAATAAAAACACTACAGTAATAATGAAATTGTACAATTATGGAAAAAAAATAGAATATTGTATAATAAAAGATGTTAGAAATGGACACAGTACCTACTATATAAGTGTCATTTTCTAAAAAATTGATTAAAATACTCAAAATCACGTATATTCTGGTTTCAAAAGCATCGGATTCTATAAATAAAAAAAAAAAATTATAAAAAATATATCTATGAATATAATAAAGGCCTGAGTAAGTAACGTTTATGCAAAAATTTATAAAAAAATAAAAATTATTCAAAAAATGAAATTTTTAGAATAAACAAATATGACTTCGAATTCATAATATACTTAAAAAAGACTGATGTAATAGATTTCATTATGACTTCGTTTAAAAATATAGATATATTTTTTTCAACTAAATGCACAATTTCCAAAAACGGAGAATAATTTTCTGAAAATATGAAAAAAATTGAAGTATGAGAAGTGTTTTCTTGAATATTGAAATATTTTTCTAATCTACTGATATTCTTGAAACTGATAATTTAGATTTTAATTTTTATATAACTTTCTTTTATACGTGTATTTTTGTACTGTTAAACAAATTTTATTTTATAAATATATTATTGAATGAAAGCGATTTAAAGTTTGAAAAAAATATTAGTTATCTGAAACAAAATTTTTTTCTAGAGTAATAATATTAGATCGAGTCATAATAAATTAAAAAAAAATTTTTCATTCAATCATTTACTTGTAAAAATATTCATGAAAATAATTAATATATATTCAGTAAGTTCTGAAACATGAAAATAATGAAAATTTCTTTGAGTATAATGATAAAAATTTAAAAAAGAATAGATATTTTGATTATATTTATTTAACTATTATTTAGAAATTGTTTTTTAAATATTATATTCTTAATTGTTAGAAAAACATAGTTAATAAAGAAAATATTAAATATATTCTTGATTTTGATTCGTAAAGAACTACGATTTCGAATTAACAAAAGACTTGAAAAAAAAATAATGACATAAGATTTCATAATGCCTTTTTTTTGTAATTTATACTTTCTTTTACCAACAGAATGCACTATTTCTAAAATAGACAATATTTTAGTGAAGAAATAACAAAAACTTTGGTATAAGGAATTTTTTTTTGCATACTGCAATATTTTTCTAATTCACCAGTAATTTTTAATGATTATATCATTGAATATTATACTTTGAAAATTTTTTTAAGTTTTATCTTTGATATGTATCAGGGTTAACTCACAAAAAATATGAGTAAATCAAAAAGTATCCCGATATCAAGAGAAATTTTTCGACAATCTCAATTTTTCTGTCCTATAGAATAGCATTGTTTTATTCAAAAATTGTAAGTTTAGATTGTTAAATAGAATATATGAGTTTTTTAAGAAAAAAACAATTATTTCCTTTTGAAGGTATTTATTACATAAAAATGATAATAATTTGAAAATCCTAAGTAGAGATATGTATTTCAATAAATATCTCTAATATTTTTATTATTTTTATTCATAATGATTCCTTACTTACATAATAGATTATATATTTTTTATTTTATATTCAATATTTGATTTTAGATTGATATTTAAATGATTTCTAATAATTTTTTGATTTCAGTTCATTCCAGATTTAGAGTAAATATTCAATTTTGTATTATATATTTAGAAAAATCTGTTCCAAATTCAAACAGAATTCCCGAGACAAAAAAAATCGAAAAACCTATTTGATAACTACAATATGAACACGAATTCTATTAACTCTACCAAAATTTATATTTCAGTAAAAAAATGCATGTTCTTAATTCGAATTCGTTTGTCAGAATTAAAAATATTTTACAGTAAAAAAAAAACGTTATTTCTCTAAACTCAAAATTCATTCAAGTAAACCAAATTGGTTTTTCCGTGCAACCTGGTCACGTTTAAATCAGGATTGCTTTACTCCACATCCAGACGGATCTACTTTAGCCGAAATAGAGCGACTCCAACAAAAGAGTTTCATTGCCAAAACTGCAAAATCCGCATGAAACGCGTGGGCGAAATGGATTCCTCTCGCGCCGGGCCAACCCCCCAAAGTGAAAGTGTCTAAGAATAAAGTGGCAGTATAAAATGAAATAATCCGTCGACAGGGAGTAGAACGTACATATCTCAAATTTCCCCGGGGATAGGGAGATGTAAATTTTTCTTTGAAAGAGCCTACGCCTCTATGTGTCTACATAATCCATTGCACAATCACAAAGAATGAGCGGCGTGTAATTTAAACATAATGCATAACGCGCCGTAAGAGTTGAGCTATTTCATTAGACTATGCAAATTTTATTCGATACTGGAACATTCGTTTTCCCAGCATTTTCCACGGAAGCCAAGGGAAATGGCGCATGGCTAGTTTTTGAGTTTCCAGGTCATTCTGAAAAAGCTCAGCTTTCGAATTTGATATTTAATCGATAATTGTGGGAGCAACAAAATCTTATAGTTCGATGCAAAGTGGAGCTTTAGATGAGATAAATCGAATAAAACGTGATGTGGAGAGAGAATTTCGAGGAATATTGCGTCTCTACGAGAGAGTTCGTATTCGAGGGTGAAAAGCTCTGCGTTTAAAGGGCCTCCCTGATGGCAACGGTTCAAGTCAGATTTCCAAAACTCTTGGCAATAACTCAAGGTTCTCTACCACATTTCTCGTTTGTAATTTTTATTGCAGAATGTGGGAGATTTTCTACTTTTTCGACGTTTGACTTGTAGAATGTACATTTATTTCATGTTCTGGTTTTTCTACCCCCACCCCCCTAAAAAAAAGAATTAAAGATGATTTTCATGTTTTTGAAACATAAAGAAATTTTCATTCTTCTGACTCGTATTCAGCATTTAAAAAATCCAGTGCTAATGAGGCTACATCAACAAGCTCACTCCCGATAACACTCCCTAATAAAACAAAGACCCAAAACTTTTTTCCCCAGACAGATTAACATAATTTTTCTACCTGCAGTAATCGCCTCTTCAGCAACGAGCGCAAAACAATAGTCACCCGATAAGTAAACTCGCTCGAGCCTCTACTTCCCCCCCCCCCCGCGAAGGTCGGTGTTAATCCCCGGTAGCGAGAACAACCCTACAGATTCCTGCTCGGATAATTCCGGTAACGAATGAACTGTCCGCTGTATTACGGGCGTATTCGCGAGTTCGCATTAAAAGCCATTTACGTGGGAGTTGGGGCCGACACGCTATCATAAAAAATGTGGGTGGACGTTTGATTCGCCCGAAAATTCGATAGCGTTCGTGGGTAAATCCGATATAGAATGCCGGGTGTTTAATTAGCGCGCCCATTGTTGAACAGCGACGAAGTAAGTCAGCAAAAGTTTCATTAGCGAAATGAGGGACACGTCCATTTCTGTGCCGTCTTTATGCTGACCCTTTCAGATCGCGCGCAGATAAGGGGTGGCTCTCCAATTAAACTACGGGCTCCCGTATCGCGGTGACAAATCGCAACAATTACTCAGTGGCTGCGATTCTGCATATGCCCGAAAAATCCCCTTATGGACGGTCCAGAGAGTTTTTGTCGGGGGCGCGTATGATGATGTGTTCTATTGCGCGGGGAAAGAAGGATTTTTGATTAGAGGAGGAAACTGTAATATTTTGATACACAGAAGAGAGGTTTCTGGTCGAGGAAACCAAAGTATTTGCATTGAGAGAGAAATAAAGTACATTACCCAGGTAAAAATAAGTATATCTTTTAATATCTACATGAGATCTACTATAGATCTACTCAAGTAGATCTACAGAGATCACAGATTTGGGTACATCTCCGTATATCTACGTAGATCTACGAAGATCTACATAGATCTACATAGATCTACCAACAGATCTATGTAAGTCTACAGTTATCTATTACAAGATCGAATGAGATCTATAGACATCTATAGTAGATATCTAAAGATCTCTTACAGATATCCAGAGATCTATTGTAGATCTCCAGATATTTACTCATTTTTACCTCTGTACTTATATTCATAGGCTTTGACCTAATAATAAAACCAGGCACTCCAATTCCCACCCAACGAAAAACCATGAATTCCATGCCACTGATCCATCACCCAACTTTTCCAATCCTCACACAGCCTTCCATTCCGGAAACGACAGCAAACGTGCTCTGTATCCTCAGAAAACGTTTTCCCGCCGAAAGCCGAAGATTCAATTAACTGGAATCCAGTATTGTTCTTTTAATAAATCCCGTTTCTTAAACTACCATTCACAATCGGATTTCGGGCGCCGCCATATTGGCGTGTAGCCGCACGTGAGGCAATGTGCTGGAGAAATTTATTAGACAGTTCGACAATATTTTCTTTCAATTTCCGGAGCGCACCAGAAACATCGGGGCGAATCGCCGAGATATCGCCCAAGGAAAAAGGCTCATCTTGGCCGGAATAAAAGTCAACGGAATACTAATTCCCATCGAATTTTCCGAAAAAGAAAATCTCGGGAAGTTGTTCGAATAGAAGGTGGGGCGTAAAAAGTCGGGGTGAAATTGCTCTCGCATTGAAGCCTCGGGCCTTAGAATTCTGTAGTGAAATTACAGATGCGTATCGCAGGCACGTGATCGGAATACTGCAAATGAATAGCCGGAACGAGTGACTTGGACAACTTTTTCATATTGCATCAAAGCCCACCCTTCGTAATCAGCAATCCCCTAATGATTGGCAGCGCTGGCGGACCAACGCGAATGGTGTGCATAAAGGGCAGCTCGTGCGCTATTCTGATTTCCGATCTATTGATTCAGCGAGACCATTTAATCGGGCGGGCCGTCGCTCCTTTTTTGGAAAATGTGTTTGCGCGGATCATCGGGCTGAATCAAAATTGCCGTGCCCTTTGAAACGATACTTTTGCCCGCGACCGTAGGAAACATCATTCCGCGGCATGAATAGTTTATCATCGGGAGTTGCTTTGATGGAGGAAAATTCGAGGGTAGCGATGAAAAGTTGGCCGAAAAGTTGCTCGCTCGTGGAATTCCTCGCGAGCTTTCAGGGCGTTTTCTTTCACTGCAATTCGTGTTATTGCTGCTGATGAATCGATTTTTTAACGTGAACGTGAGTTTATGTTGTTAACTAGTTTACTAATGGGAGTTTGTAATTAGGGTATGATGGAGAAGTTGGAAGATGGTACAGAAAGTCAGTCCAATTATATTGCATCCACTCATATTTCATCCTAATGCATTGCATCCAATTCAGTTGCATTCACATATATTCCATCTACTTATGTTTCATTCACAGACATGCCATCCACTTATGTTGCATTCACATATATTCCATCCACTTATGTTGTAGTTGATTTTGTTGCATCCACTTATATTGAATTAAAGAATGTTGCATTTAACTATGTTGCATTCACTTATGTCGCATTTAACTATGTTGTATTTAACTATGTTGCATTCACTAGTGTTGCATTCACTTGTGTTGCTATCACTCATGTTGCATTCACTTGCGTTGCATTTAACTATGTTGCATTCAATAAGGTTGCATTTAACTATGTTGCATTCAATTAAGTTGTATATAATAAGGTTGCATTTAACTGTGTTGCATCCACTTATGTTGCATTTAACGATGTTGCATTTACTTATGTTGCATCCACTTCCATTGCATCGAATTCCTCTGCAAGTCAAACAAACAATAGATAAATTACAATTTACGACTACGATAGAAAAAGAACTGTCATTAGCGAGGATACCTCTTTAATCACTAAAACACGATTCGTAAGAACAATTCAATTATCGTCAAATTTTGACGTTCGACTCGTTTGCTCGCCCTACAATCAAAGTGCTGTTGGTTAACATGCTGGAGTTTGATTCGACGTAATTTGCTCGTCACTGTAGCGCAGTGTCAGAGAACTCTTTAATTAACTTTTGCGATTCTTTCTTTTGAAAATTGAGCTGGTAAATTCTAGTCAGCCCCATCGCCACAAAAATCGATCGCATCGGTTGCAAACATTCCTTTTGAAATTTCGCGTTTGTTGAAAATACTGTATATAATTTTTATATCCAAAAAAATTTTTGCTGTAAATAATGTGTTTTTCATTATGTTTTGAAATGTTTTTCATAAGTCTCACTAAATCAAGAGGTTCATAAGGATATTCAAAATTTTTGAAAAATTTTATTTTCTGAACATTCGAGTGCATGAGATACATGAAATTGTGAATTTTTTCATATATTTATATGATGAGGAAAAAGTAATTTGAAATTTTCCGTAGTTATAGAACATTTTTCTGCTTCATATGTGCAAAAATTATTCGTAAATTACGTTCAAACATTATGATCTAAATGAGATTCTGAAAATAGCAGTAAGGTTACTAGGATATTTATAAAAAATTGTCCGTAAAATAATTTTTCATTACATCCACTCCGAATTTTACATTATTTATTCAATTTTTTACATTCTCTCAAAACTGGATAAACGTGAAATTTTTTTCTACTTTAGCACGAGCGGAAAGCATGAAATGAGTAAAATAAAGCAAAGTCAAAAAAAAAACATATTTAATTAGCTCGGAGAGAACGTTGAAAATCGAATAAAAACTATGAGTAAGTGAAGATTCAGAAAAATTGAAAAAATTATTATCATTATTAGAAATTTTGTAAGTTTTTGAAAATCCTCAATATTTTCATAGAAGTCAGAGCTAGATATATATAAAAATTTCAGAAAATTTCGCGAAATCAATGGAAAAGGAAAAGTTTGATCAAAACACAAAAATATTTGAAACAAAATATTGAAGTTTCGAAAACTTTTGTATATAGATTTAAAATAATTGAAAGATATTTCACAAGTGGTTTGAATACTGTAAATTCTTCAAATTTTATTTTGAAACTTTTTTCTAAAAGTTTGACCGGCATTGTTCAATTGATATCATTATTTATAAATAAACATAACTTTGTGCACTAGTCATTAATAATTTTATCAAATAAAAAATTGTAATTCATGCTCCTGAAGCTACAAATTATCTTTTTATTTTCAAAAATACCATAAATATCGCCAATTAGAAAATTTCCTTTCATTCATATATCTGATTCTTAAAAAACTCAAAAGTAAGCAAAGAAGGTTGCAAAAATACTTTTTTTTTCTCACTTCTATTGCAAATTAATTTCAACAAAATTTCTAACAACCCAATTTTTTTCTGTTACAGGTAAGCCCTCAAATCCACACCATCAAAGCCAATACGCAATCACCCAAAACAAACCACAAATTAACAACGCAATAATATCGAAATCGTCGTTGGCAATAATGCTCGCGAAACAAGATCCTCGGTAAATATTTAATAAAGCGGAAATTGCAGCTGATTTTCTGACTATCAGCAACAGCGCTTTCATTACCCCGTAATTGACGGCAAACAGCTAATTCATTTCAAGCTTGCTTATTAATCGCGAAAGAAACGAGGGGACGAATAATCCGCGGACGATTTCGGGAGAAAACATCGTTCAATCGAATCCACTACAGTGGCACAATAAAAGCGAAATGAGATATAATATAGAATGATAGAAAGTAAACGACCCACCCCCCTTCTTTCCCCCTCAACCTGCACTTTCTCTCTTTCTAGTACCTTCGGAAAATGAGTTTTCGTGCGAAATAAACACGATATTTTCGCACCCCTCCGGTCTCTCCCTCCCCCCCCCTCCCCCCGCGCTATCTAAATTACATTTCAAAGGAAAGCGTTATTTATTTCTGTCTCGAGGGCATAAATTTCGCAATCAAGAATTAGAGGCGTTTTCGCCCGCGACCTTATTCTCTTGCTACCATCCCGAAGGAGAGCTTTTCCCTCTTTTGCCATTCCATCTCTCTCTCTCTCTCTCTCTCGCTCAACCTTCTTACCCACGAGTTCATTCGCGTTGACGCCGGAAATAATTCGATTTTGTAAACGCGACGTCTCAGAAGCGCGGAAATGAAACTCCCTGATTTTCCCGGGCGCTCAGGGATCGATATTACAAATGCCTGACATCGATCCCGTAATTTCCGCGTCAATTGCCCTCCCAAGGGGGGGGGGGAGGGAAGAAGCGAAATTTTCGCGTACGCGCGCGAATTACGCGACTTGTTTCCTTTAATAAAAGTTTCATTCGACATCAACGAGTCGCGTTTCTGTATTTTGGTGTTTCTTTTTTTTTACGTTCTCGGTGGAAAAAAAGCACACTCGTTTCGAGCAATTGATTTTCCATCGATTTCCTTTATGGAGTTCGGGCGGAAAAGTCGGGAAATCGCGCGCGCGCAGTTGAGGGTGTTAGATGGAATAGTTGAGTCGGGAAAAAGCGTTGATATCCTGTTTCATCGTTTTTCATAAGTCACCGGGTTTGTGAGGGGGGGGGGGATGGTGAGGTAAGGGGTTGGGTTAGGGTAGAACCCTTGGGAAAAGGTTCTTTCAGTCAGTGTTCGACATGTGGAAGAATGAAGAGGTTATTTGGGGGAGTGACATTATTTTCTTTAATTCATTGAAGAACTATATATAAATGAAATTTAATATTATTATCCAAAAAATTCAATTAAAAAAATGTGATTTGAAATTCAATTTTAAATCAAATATCAAATATAAGATTTCGAAAAAAAATGTACAAAAATTTTATAATAATAACAAATCGTAACTGTAAAATGATATAACTAAGAAATTCGAATGTTTCAATATTAAACGTATAGTTTAAAAGTCATTTGGTAGGTAAACTTGTAATTTTAAGAGTGAAAAATCGCAAAAGTACTTATTGTTGAAAAAACATTTGTATCAAAACTAAAAAAAATCAATTAACACCTGAATATCTAAAATTTCAATATTTATAACGTTTTGATCATTGAAACTTAACATGAATCTTCTCAATTGATATTATTACAGTAGACAACATATGTATGTGTTAGATGTTTTAACAAAAATGAAATTTCTAGGACATAAACAAATCGAAATAAACAATTTAAAGACTTGAATAGTTTTGTAAACTTGTATTATAAAAATAGAGTAATATGGAATAATAAATTTTCTAAACTTCAACATTAAATACTTGCATTTAGTTACACAATAAACTTTTATTTATAATTATTGAACTGTAGAATAGATTTCAGGAATGCATTTTTTTAAACTATTTTTCATTAAAAAATATTTAATGATTACAAAACATCTTCAGATAACCATTATTAGCGTTACATTATTTTTAAATGTGATCTTCAACATAAAAAATTTGAAAATTACATACAATATTTTTAGTATAAATGAAGAGTAGATATTATATTAAATACTTAACGAAGGAAAAATTTAAAGACAGGAAAAATTCTCACAAATGTGTTATCAAATTTGAAAAACTTCTAGTTTCACTATTTCAATTATCTGTGATTCTTTTTTAAAATAAAGAACTGAAAAGTCATTCTGTAGGTAAACTTGTAATTTTATAAGTGAAAAATCGCAAAAATACTTATTGTTTAATAAACATTTGCATCGAATATGAAAAATTTAGTAGTGTTACACCTGGAAATCTGAAGTTTCAATATTTATCACTTTTTGATTATAAAAAATCAACGTGTATTTTCAAAATTGTTGTAACATTACAAAACATACAAATAAAATAAATATTCAAACAAATATTATACCTTAAAAAAAAAAATTCCAACTAACAATTCAAAAAATTAAATAATTTTTTAAAATTTCTATAATATAAAATATAGTATTCTAAAATACATATTAAATTTTCCAAACTTTAATATCAATCCTTGCATTTAATTACATAATAAACTTTCATTTATCAGTATTCAACTGCAGAATAGATTTCGGAAATGCAGTTTTTTTTATGATTATCCATTTAAGAATATTAAATGATTACAAACCATCTTTAAATAACCATTATTAGCGTTACAATATTTCCAAATGTGATTTTAAGTATAAAAATTTAAAAATCACATACAATTTTGCAAATATTAAAGAGTCGATATAATAAATCATACTTCATAAGGGAAAAAATTTTCATACAGGAAGAATGCTTACAAACGTATTATCTCAAATTGGAAAAACTTTTGACTTTACTATTTTCATTATTTGTAGTACTTTCTGAAAATAAAGAACTTAAAAGTACAATTTTCGACAAATAAACGTTCGAAGAAGAAAAATATGAAATTAGAAATATTCAAAGAATTTTCATTAAAAATTCTTAGCTACGAAAGAAGTTTCTAAAAATAATATTTCTAAGAAAAACAACAATTGATATGAACAATTCAAAGAATCAAATAATTTTGTAAACTTCTATTATACAAAACTCATATTCGAAAATACCTTATTTTCCTAACTTCAAAATAAATTAATGCATTTAATCACACAATAAAATTTTTATGATAATTATCAAACTGAAGAATACATTTCAGAAATTGATTTTTTTATACAATTTTTCATTCAAAAATATTCAATGATTACAAAACATCTTTAAACAACCATTATTAGCGTTACATAATTTTTTAATGCGATTGTTAATTTAAAAAATTTTTAAATTACAAACAATACTGCTAATAATAAAAAATAGTTGACATTACAATAAATATTTCATTAAGGGAAAAATTTTCATAGAGGAAAAATGCTTACAAACGTATTATCAAATTCGAAAAATTTCTGACTTCACTATTTCAATTATCTGTGGTACTTTCTGAAAATGAAGAACTTAAAAGTACAATTCTCTAGAAACGAATATTCAAAGAAAATTCGATGGAAAATTGTTAAAAAAAAATACTAAGCGGCTAAATAAATTTTTGTACCTCGGTCACGTACAATAAATGAAATCTATTTCATCGCTTAATAATTCTTTATTTAATTTTGTATTAAATATTATCGATCATATATTTCAAATACTGTTCTTTATAACATATCTAATAATTTTTGTTATTGTATCTGTCATTTTCATTATACATGTTTTTCATCATACCTGCACACCGTAGGACAAAATCCATTTTGCGACTTAATATTTCTTGATATTTATAGAAACCTTTTTTTTATTATTATTTTTTATCTCTAATTTTTTGTTTTATTTACTTCCTAATTAGATATTTTTTTACCATTAGCAAGTAACGTCCTGTGCCATACAATTATAATCAATAAATAAGTCAAAAAAATTCGAGGATTATTATTCGTAATTATTTAGAAATATATTCAAGATAATGAACACTCAGATGCTACATTCGCAAAATATGTTTTTAAACTTGCCTCAGATTCTTAATATTTTCATCTTTACCCCATTTTGAATAAATTCTCCTTGTAACTCAATCAAAATGTTACTCGAAATTCATACGAATCGACCCGTGCTCATTCTCAATTCCCGTCTTTTCAGAAATGTTCGAACTTTCCTTTTATATCCCATCGATCACAACTTTTTTAATGATCATCAATTTTCAATCACAACTTGAATAACTTGATGCACTTCAGCTCAATAATTTTCTGCAAACATTTATAAATTAATATTCAATAAACTTTAGTGTAAAACTAGATGCACATAAATAAAATAATTCAATGTTATTTCTGACCCTAAACCCTCCAAAAAATCACTTAAAACGTCCACAAAATCACTTTCATCCCAAAATCATCAAGCCACTAAATTTTTCGTAAGCAGCCCCTCCGGGATGAATGAATAACGAATTTCGGCGCTGCATTATGAATTTAACGACATCGCCGTGTGCGCTGTAATTCCATTACGTTCAGGAACCTGCAAAGCAAGGCAGTTCGTTATAAATCAAATACGAGAATTAGCTTGATTATGACGCATGAAAAGCGAATTCACACGAATTTTGTATTCACGTTTAGACAGATGAGCGTTGGCTGTAATTGACGCGGGGAAAAAAAGGAAGGAAAGTGTGAAACGAATATGGGACGTGGAATTTATTATCGCGTCAGCGAGCAATCGCGATGATGCGAGGGATATAAAAGGAAAGATAGGAAGAAAGGAAAAAGAACGCAACATTGCAGATTCCGCCCCTTCGGTCAAACGTGAAAAATTGTTTCATCCTTGCCCACGCCAATCGATTATGAGCCCCCGTTAAACGAGTTCCAGAGGAAAATTTTATTGTTTATTATTTATTTTGTAGCTGTTTTTGTTGGGGAAATGTTTTTGATTGATATAGGGAGATTTAGATCTTTTTTTTTTTTAATAAATGTGTGCATAGGTAGAAATTCGGAGCTAGAACCCGCTTAGCTTACCTACTCAATACTTCTTAAAAGTCGTACTATGATAGGACATGAAAAATATCACTTTGTGAAACTTCTTATGACATTATTATTACATTAATTTCATTATTTTATTTCTTCTTCATCTATTCACTACAGTTGTTAGGTCACATTTCATGAAAATAGTATAAAAATACGTGAGGGCAACTCTGGACCTGATAAGACCGAATGAGGAAAAGCTGGGAAGTGTTCCAAAAAGAGGGCTTTATGTCAGATTTAACGTCGAAGCTTTGCGAAAATTACATTTTATGGACGCTATTCGTTTTAGACCGCAGCAGGATTGGTTTGCATTAATAATGTCCGCACGGAGTGGTGTGACCTCCAAGTCACACACAGGCGTTAGGGCGGTCGATTTTCCACGTAATACACGAAAGCTGTCGGTGCTACGTGATCAGCAAAGATCTACTCGACCCAATTTTCTTCACGAAGCTGTACCAAATGCGATTAACATTATCTTGAAAAAGCGTATTGGCCACTGTGATTCTCTAGGCTTTTTCGAAAAAACATTCCCCTAGAGCGAGCTTCCTTCTCCTATTATTCTCGAGATTACCGGAAGGAGGTCGCAGTGTACGGAAAAAATCCCTTGAAAACTTCTCCATCTGTTTCCCTCCAAGTCATTGAACATGCAGCTTCGACTTTAATCGAATCAACGACAGACAATCCGGAACACCCAAGGCTTTCCACAACTCGACGAAAACTTCTTGACCAATTACCTTCCGAACGTACAAACTCCGAGACAAGTCAAAAAATCCTTAGTTCATTGATTTTGTATGCTACTAAATAAACAGTCAGACCAAATTAATAACGAAACAATGACTGTGAATTGTAAATAATTACAATGACCTCACATTAAGCTACTAAATACAGTATTTTCAGTTCTAATTACGCAACCACGCCAATCAATACCCGAATGTACCAGAATGAATCATAAACGAAGCTTCAGTAATTAATCAATATACCAAGTTCCCTTCGAGTATCCATTAAGATCATTAGCTTCTAATAATTGATTTCCATCTATCTCTTTCGTCTTCAACAAAACATTGAAACGTAGGAAGTTGTAGAAAATGATAATATCTGACCAGATCATAATATTAGTCACCAAACATCATTTTGGCGCCCGTCTACAATCCCTCCCAGTGTTTCGATTACCATCTAAACACATTGGCGAACATCGTTTATGGCAGCCTCCCTGAAGGCCCAATAAGAGGCGATAATTTAGCCGAATTTTATGGAAATGCGAGTGCGAAGATGAAGATGAAACTTGGGAAGAAATTCTTCAAACAGTGTAAATCGTGGTGAGAAAGACGAACGTTTGTATGGACGTGGTCGCAGTTGGGACCGATCTCGCATACTAATTTATTATCAGGGAAAAGTGAAATGTAGATGAAATATCCGGGAATTTGATTTATTTTTAGCATTGAAACTATGAAAATGTTTTATGTTGGTGAATTCTTGAGTTTTGAGGAATTATTGTGGTGAAAAATGATGTGAGTTTTCAAGAAAATCAAGGTGTAGGAAAAACAAATATTTGGAAGAAAATTTGTCTGTTTATTTTTTTTTTTTCAAAATCTGTAAAAATCATCAGAATATTTTGAATATTTTGATTCCTAGAGCATCGAATTCCGAAATTTGAAATAAAACTAATCGAAATCTAGAAATACAGAATATATGAAAACACTCTTAGTTACAAAATAATGTGAAAATAAGAATAATACTAAGGGTAACATAAAAATTTATTCATCGAATTTCAGAAAGGAATATAATAATTTTGAATATCGGAAAACACTCTGAGTTAAATAAATAATTTGGAAATTAGAAAATACTAGGAGTTTTAAAAAATGCATCGAATTTTAGAAATTTTTATAAACATTCAGAATATCAGAAATCACTCTGAGTTACAAAAATAATATGAAAAGGAGAAAAATACTAGAAGTATTAAAAAAATTCATTGAATTTCAGAAAGTTGTAAAGAAATTTAGAATATCAGAAAAAAATATGAGTTTAATAAATAGAGTGGAAAATAAGAAAATTCTAGAAATATTAAAAAATCTCATCATATTTCAGAAAGTTATACAGAAATTCAGAATATCAGAAAACACTCTGAGTTTAATAAATAATGGGAAAATAAGAAAAATACTAGAAAATATAAAAAAATTAATCGAATTTCAGATAGTTATAAAAAAATTTTAAATATCATAAAACTCAATGAGTTGAAAAAATAATGTGGAAATGAGAAAAATACTAGAAGTTATAAAAAATTCATCGAATGTTAAATAGTTATATAAAAATTCAGAATATCAGAAATCACTCTGAGCTACAAAAATAATATGGAAAGAAGAAAAATACTAGAAGTAATAAAAAAATTCATTGAATTTCAGAAATTTGTAAAGAAATTTAGAATATCAAAAAAAAATATGAGTTTTATTCATAAAGTCGAAAATAAAAAAATACTAGAAATTTTAAAAAATGCATCGAATTTGAGAAAGTTTTATAAAAATTCAGAATATCAGAAATCACTCTGAGTTACAAAAATAATATGGAAAGAAGAAAAATACTAGAAGTATTATAAAAATTCATTGAATTTCAGAAAGTTGTAAGGAAATTTAGGATATCAGAAAATAATATGAGTCTAATTCATAAAGTCGAAAATAAAAAAATTCTAGAAGTAATAAAAAATTTCATCATATGTCAAAAAGTTATACAGAAATTCAGAATATCAGAAAACACTGTAAGTTAAATAAATAATGTAGAAATTTGAAAAATATTAGAAGATATAAAAAATTATGAATTTCAGGAAATTATATAAAAATTCAGAATATCAGAAATGACACTGAGTTAAATAAATAATATAGAAATAAGAAAAGTACTGGGAGTGATAAAGAAGGACAAAATTTTAACTACAGAGACTAAAAAATCACAAAAATCGAATCCCATTGTATTGAATACGTATAAAAAAATTTCGACCTTGTATCATAAAATTTATATAACTTTGAAGTTCCAAAATCCGAGAAATTAAAAAATTTTAGTATCGAAACCAGATCGTCAATGATTGAAAATTAGAAGATCTCAAAGAGCAATTTTTTTTCAATTATATCAGAAATGTCTGAAATTTCCTTATTTTGTGCTATTCATACAATTTTCTTGTATTTTTCAGTATTTTCATAGATTTCTAGGAATTCTATAAAATACTTTACAGATTTCAAGCCTTCAATGCTAAAGTATTAAAAGCTGCAACGTTTTCGAATTTTCGTTAATTTTATTATTTTCATATTTCATATATTTTCGTATATATTTTGATATACGAAATAACTGTTATATATCTCATATATTTTCATATATATTTTTTTATACGAAATAGCTGTTATATATCTTATAAATTTTCATATTATTATTTTCATCTTTTACATATTTTCATATCATTTTCACAAATTTTCGATATTTCCATAGATTTTTAATTTATTTGTAAATTCCTGTATAGATTTTTAGAAATCGATTATCTAAAATTCTAATTTCAATAGATTTTCAGTATTTTATAAATGTTTGAGAAAATTTGATCTACTTAGATATTAAATATTCTGAAGTTTGTTTATATTTTCGTACTTTTAAAGGTGTTTAAACGACTGTATAGCATTTTACAGTAATCTCATAAGCTTATGGTATTCTTGTAAAATTGAATATTCTTTTTTTTCAACCCAATGGTCTAAAATAACATGTTTTATAAGTTGTACATATTTGTTCAGAATAAAAAAAAATTTTTAATAGTATTCAAAAACTTTCAGTATTTCTTGAGAAGTCAAATTCTTTTTGATATTCTTATGAATTTCGTGACGACATTTCTAGAATTTGAAGCCTTGGAACTAAAATACTTAGATTTACAAAATTTCTGTGAATTATAGTTTTTGTTTTTCATAAATCACTGCCTGAAAACAATTTTACGATTTTTTTTTTATTTTACGTTGACAACAAATGAAAAATTGAAAATTTTTCCAATTAATAAATAATATTCCTGAATTCTGTTTAATTCTAGAACTCACAATAGTCATATGTAACGTCTAGATTTCAACAAGTACATTTATTACTATTTTCACACACTTTCGTAATTTTTTTTTTCTTATTCTTATTGATTACTTTATTTACAAAATCGATTGTTCTTTTTTCCTATTTTTACATCAAATAATAATTAATTTTACCCTTATTGTAGGAGGGCCATTAACTTTCCTTTCCCTACAGAAATACACTTATTTTATATGACTCTTGTTTATAATGTATTTAAGGATTAGTACATCGTTGAGTATTTCCAATTATTTAAAGACAAAATACACATTACGTAAAAAAAAACTCAAAATATACACGAAAAATCTCTCCAAAAATTAAGAAATACCTTCCAAAAATTCCTAAAACTCCTTATTATTACTATAATTATTTTGCTTTACCCACCCTGTTAATAATTATTATCCTTGGCGCGAAGGCATAGCCTCAAATCAAGACCAAACCATCTGGCTGCGCAATATAACGCAAGTTGGGGCGCCAAGGAACTTGATCCCGACACCGTGTTGGAGCATTCCAAAGACCGATTGTCCTTAATTTTTGTTCACCCGCGTCCCTCCAGGAGTCGCGCCATTCGGTCCCGCTTCAAAGCACCGCGAAAACGACCTCGGCAGCCAATGGGTTCCCAAGGGAAGCCACAATTAGTCACAATCTACCTTAGTTATGACTTATTCGCCCGAGCCGCGCGCTGCGCAAATTACTTAACTTGGTCAGCTTTCCGGAAGTTGTTACTGCGAGGACCGTGGGCTACGGCTGGGGAACTTTGTCTTAGCTCCCACGATAGATACTCATTAGCCCCTAACTCAGGCTCCTTACGTCCCAGCCTTTGCCGGCGAAAGTTTCCTAGGCGATACAATAATTACCCGGTTCCCTCGCTTCGCTCCCCGTTTCCTATTTCTTACTCCAATTGACCTGTTTCCAGAAATTCTTTTACATGTTTATCATAAAACGTGAAAAACTCGAATCAACATTACTTGTGATCGTCTGCAGTTTCGCAGAAAGATAATTTTAATCCCCTTTCGGTATTCCATGTGTGGTGTAACGAAAAAAGAGTATTCGCATTCCATGTCTATTTCTGTGCCAAGACAACGGGCTCTGATTAATGTCCATTAGTTCCATTCATTCGGTATATCTCCGACGGCTTTCATTACGGGGCAACCTTTATCTTGAAACGAGTAATGTTTGCTCGGAAGCTCATCCCCTTGTGTTCCGACACGTCGACTTTAGAAGCCTCGATTAATGCCATCCGCACTCATATCTGTCTCGAGAATTTCGACATTTTCAGGTTGACATTTCGAATATTCATGTGAAACTGGCGTCGTCTCTTGACATTCAAGATATGAAGTTCCACGGGAGTTTCTGATCGAGTCGTATATTTAATCAAATTCGACAGGGTTTCAAAAATGTTCATAAAAAAGTTAGGTAGCGATGATACTTTTAAAAACGAGTTCGAAATTTGAAGAGATTTGTGGATTATGCGGGAAATGGAGTTTGTGAAAGTATTTTTGAATTTCTGAATTTTGAATTTACATTTTGAAAAAAATGTAAATAATTAATAAAATAATAACAATTTCACTAAAGTACTACATTTATTCTATATATTTTATATAGAATTTACTTTTTTCATTCTTTTTTTTATAGGAATTACCAATTAATTGTAAAATTCTCGTTCTTACAATAGCTGATAAGGTTAAATCGAGGAAGGTGCACATGGGGGTGGGGTAAAATTTCCCTACTTCGCCTCTATCTTTGCATACCAGACCCGCTTTTGCTTGGTTGCACAAATATGATTTCGCTGCGGTAATGGAACAATGTGTGGAAGTATTTGCTCGATGGTATTTGATCTAACTATTCATACACACGTGAACTTATTCTTATTCAACTGTAATCAAGTCCCTTTTCCGTTTGCTCGCCCAAGTTCCCAGCTACAATGCATTACCAGTTTCTGATGTATAATTTTGGACTTTCCGCCGACGAATCAGATTCCTTTCGTAGTTCGGAAACACAATTGATCGCCCGAGATCATAATTTATACAAGAACTTGATATTACTCACTGTGTTGGAACGAAAGTCATTGCAATTATCATGAACCTGAATCTCGTGGTTTTGCTGTGCGGGAGAAGCTATCGGAAAATTACGAGGTCGCGTTTTGTTGGATCAGCGGATTCTAACGAGAATTTCGTGTAAGAATACGGATCACGCTTCAGGAAATAGTGACCTTATTAAAGATCGATTTTGCTGGGGAAATCGAAGATGTTGGACGCGAATGGGAAGTTAATGTACTTTATTTTAATCGTTGGCTTTTCTTGGACTTTTTTGCACTAAATTTGCATTCAATTCTGGACTAATTTGCACTAAACACTTAAAACTTAAAGCTTAACACTTAACACTTAGCACTTAAGACTTAACACTTAATACTTAAGACTTTAAACTTAAGACTTAACATTAAAAACTTAAGGCTTAAGACTTAACACTTAAAACTTAAGTCTTAATACTTAACACTCAAAACTTAAGGCTTAAGTGTTAACACTTAAGACTTCACACTTCAAACTTCAAACTCATAACTTAAGACTTAACACTTAAGACTTAACACTTAAGACCTAACACTTAAAACTTAAGGCTTAAGACTTAACACTTAAGACATCACACTTCAAACTTATAACTTAAGACTTAACACTTAACACTCCAGACTTAAGACTTGACACTTAAGACTTAAGTCTTCAGTCACTGGACTACAAATATCGGCGGCGGCGGGAGGGGAAAATTTTTTTTTCTAGTATAGAGAGATAAGAGTATATTTTCATGAATTTCAGTATTAGATAAAAATGGCACTACTTTCACACATGTTTTCGAATTCTCGAATGAACTTTTCGAATTCCTCGATGGACACTTCCTACTTCCCACACATTTCAAGACCTCTCAGCTTCATTTCCTCGGCACTCGATACCTCGGAAAAGCAAGAACGAAAGGTCATATTTCGGAGAGCACAAAACACGACCGAATCCAATTTACCTCTTGCATTTCTTCGATCCGTGACTTAATACGAGGCGCATATCTGATTGCAACAGAATATCCTCGCACGACGAGGAAATAAGAATTCGATTTTCGACATTTCCGTGGAGCTTGAGTTTCCTTTCAGCGCTTCCGTAATCTGCGAATAATTCCGCGAGTAGCGAAATCTTTCGAAATAACTTTTTTTCCCCCGATTACCCGGGGAAATTACATGTTTGTCCGGCCGAAAAAGTTTCTTTCGGTAGCCACTTTCCGAATTGCTTTTTCCCGTCTAACTTATGGTCCGAGATACTATCGCGACTTTGGCTCGCGGATATCAAAGGACCGATGAGTATATCAAAAGTGTATCCACGATATTCGCCTCGAAAATCCTGACGAATGTGGTCTAGACACGCTCTCGCCACCCTCAAATATTCATATTTCACTGTAATGAACTACCTTGACCCTACACTACACTTTGCCCCTTAGCTACGTGAACCGTACTGCGGCAAGATTGCGGATACCGCTTTTATACACTAATAAACAATCAATCTTGGCAGGAATTAACGCGATAATGGAGCTTTTATCAACATCTTTTGTAGGGATAGTGCAGTTTTCAGTATAGAGTGAAATGAAATTATAGCTGATATACGTAGTATCATTATTTAATGTTTATTTTGAAATTGTTCTTATGTATGTGCGTTTTTTTGAAATTTTTTAAAGAAAGTTGAAGGATGTTTTTCTGAATTTCGGAATTTTTCACTTTCTCTATAAGTTAATTTCAAGTAATTGAGAACAAATACATTTTTTTAAAGTCATTTTATAGTATTGTTTATTTCATATTATTGTTGATAATCATGTATATCTGATTTTTTTATTTTTGGCTCCATAAATCCTATAGATTTTTTCAAATTGGATATATTATTGGAACAATTTTCATAATTTTAGGAAATGGCTTATATTTATTTATTTGTATAAATAAAAAGAAATTACTCCACAAAAGTTGCACTGTTTTTTAACTTGATACTGCCTCTAAGAGAATTCTAAAAAATTCTCTAATGAGGAAAATAAGAAATCAGAGCATTGAACTTGATATTCTTGAATAATATGATTCGATCTATGAATAATGGACTTGTTATAAATAAATGAAATCATATTTATTTAAGACTGATCATAAAATTGATCAACAAACAAAATAAAATTTAGTATATATAAATCCTATCGAATTGTTTTAACTCAATTTCGAATAAAAGTTGTTTCTCTTAACTTGAATGTCAGTTAATTGGTTGTTGAAAGTTTTAAAAATGTTTGTTAAAGAGCTTATCACATGTTAATTTTCTTTTTTATTCAATTACTCGAGTCAAAATTGTTTAATTTTATAAATGTTTTTTTGTTTTCATTCCATCAGTAAACTTTTTTCGTTACAGGGACATGTACCCATAATATGTTTCAGGTTAACAAATTTTGTTATGATCAATTTCATCATAAAAAATTCAAGAAATGTTTATTTATAATCAAAAAATAAAGAAAATAGTACTTTTTATGTCATAATTTTATTTTTGTAACTATTTTTAAGTAATTTCCATTGAATTAAAAAATTTAGACAAAAATTTTTCAATCTCAAAAATTTCAAAATAAACAGAAGTTTCCAAATTAACTTGTGAAAAAAAATCTTGGACATAGTGAATTTGAAAACGTTCTTTTATTTATCGTACAAAAAGGAACCAAAATTTTTCAAGTTCAATATTCTCAAACTTACTAATGATTTATTGTTATTTTTACAAAAAAAAATATATAACTAATTTTTAAATTTAAGTTATTTTTCAATTATATTGAATCTGACATCTCTGCATAAGTTTTCAGTTTTTTCCTTTTTTCCACACTGAGAAAAAAACCTAGAAATTGGTAGTATTAATATTGAAAAAATTACTATATTTTAGAAAAATTTACAAAGTTATTTTAATTTTTCATATATTATATAATAGTAAACTCAGTCAGAAATATATTAATTTTCATAATGCAGTATACACTGAGAAAAAGTGAGCGTAATGGTTACGGTGAAAAAAAATTTTTTTCGAAACAGCTCACTCTTTGCTGTAAATAAGCGCTGTGACTACTGTACAGTGTAGTAAAACGTCAAATTTCGCAATAATGAAATTATATACATGTAGTAAAATATTCTAAACATATTGTTTTTTTTACTTCATTAATTAACAGTTCTCAAAACGCAAAATATTCGAAATTACCTTACATGATCATGATTCCTACATTTTTTCATAAATATTTTTTTTTATTCACGGATATTTTGAATAATACAATACTGTAGACTGTAGAAATTACTATATTCCAGAAAAACTTAGAACATTATTTGAATTTTGAATATATAAGAGTAAAGTTAGCAATAAACTTATTTATTTTTACCTTGTAGTATAGTAAAACGTCAAATATCGCTATTACAAGTTAATATATACTTAAATATACTGAACATACTATGTGTTCTTTACTTTAGTAAATTTTACAATACAATACAAAAGATATTGGAAATCATCTTACATAATCATGATTTTTATTTTCATAAATATCATTTTTTATAATATATTATTATATATTATGATTAGTATTTTCGTGTTCACGATTATTTATTATAATGTAATACTGTACACCGTAAAAATTACTATATTCCAGAAAAATTCACAATATTATTTTAATTTTTCATATATTATGGTACATTTAGCAAAAAATATATTTATATTCACCATGGAGTATAGTAAAACGTCAAATATTACAATTATAAGTTTATCTATACTAAAATATACTGAACATATTGTATTTTTTACTTTACTAAATAACAGTTCTCAATACAAAAATATTTGGAAATACCTTACATGATCATAATTTCTACATTTTTCCAGGAATATCATTTTTTACACTGTGTATCATAAATATTATTCAATAATAATTCACGAATATTTTCAATAATACAGTACTGTGTACTTTAAAAATTATTATATTCTAGGAAAATCAACAACATTATTTCAATTTTTCATATATCATAGTAAATTTAGCCATAAATATATTTTCATCATGCAGTACAGAGAAACGTCAAATATTGCAATTGTAAGTTTAAATATAGTAAAATATATTGAACATATTGTATTTTTACTTGAGTGAATAACAGTTCTCAATACAGAAAATATTGGAAATTACCTTACATGATTATAGTCTCTACATTTTCCTAGAAATATTATTTTTTATACTGTGTATCACAAATATTATTCATAAATTCACGAATTTTTTCAATAATACAATACTGTATACAGTGGAAATTCCTATATTTTAGAGAAATTCACAATATTATTTTAATTTTTCATATATTATAGAAAATTCAACAAAAACAAGTTTATTTTCACCATGCAGTATAGTAAAACGTTATATTTCACAATATTCAGTTTATACATAGTAAAATATACTAAACATATAGTATTTTTCTACTTTAGTAAATAACAGTTCTCAATACACAAGATATTCGAAATTACTTATCATGACTATAATTTCTACATTTTTCCATAAATTTTATTCTCATTAAATTATATCAAAAATATCATTTTTAAATTCACGAATATTTTGAATTATACAATACTGTATATCGTAAAAATTAATAGATTTTTCTCTCAATGCACCCTTAAACCCCAAAAATCACATTAGAAAAATTTCATGAAAAGTCGCGACAGCCGCCTTGTAACATGAAATGATTAATGATCTCTTGCACATCCTTCCCGTGGCTTGGTATAGATACATAAAAACGACCACGACTTCCGCTTCCCGAAACGCCCGCGCCGTCCGCTGCGATTCCTGGGAATCTCCTTATCGAGCCGAGAACAGGACCGTGCGTAACGTTATCAGCGCCGCGGGTAGTAAATTTTCTTTCACCCTTCGCCGTTCGCTTGGCGCAGCGAGGAAAACTTTTTCAACCCAAGAGTGCCTTGGGAGCGCTATAGAGTCGCCCGACTTATCAGGTCTAATCGCGAAATAAAGGGTTACTAGTCTGCTCGGTCATCAATTTGCGAAACGTCTTCCACGATATTGCTCATGCGCTCCAAGTACAGCTCTTGCATGCTCGCGAGGAAATTCTTCACACTTAACGACGGCTATTGCGAATCCCCTCACGGGAATTTTCACGACTTTTTCCGCCTCTTACTCGAAAATCTATTTCAGAAGTGAATTAAGGGGGGTTGCAGGGGTGAAGCCCCTTTCCTGAATCAGAAAAACGTAGGTTAAACAGTTAATGAAATATTAATCTATAAATATTTAGATTTGGAAACGTCCACATGAAAATCTGTGCTTTCTCCCACGATTTTTCGAGGATATTTCCTTCCCGCGGATAAATGCATGCGTGGGTCGTCGTTATATCCGAAAACGATGCTGAAATGCAGCAGGCCTGTCGGCCGCGCGAAAGATCGAATACCGAGATAAGCTTGCTTCACGAGACTTTCGCACCCCCTTAGATCTTCAAATTTATGGGACATTTTTACCACCTGACAAAGGGTCGATTACATCTGCTGTTTTACGTCCTTACACGAACGAACGCGACACATTTTACACTTAATGCACCTCCATCTCCTAGTCCAAGCCCTCGACTTTCACTCGCCAAGATCGTTTATCGGCATGAAAAGGTTGAATTTTCAAAAACTGTTATCGTGGCCTGAAAAGAACCGAACTTGATACAGTTCGGTAGGTTCAGAATCATGATTTATTTTTCAATTTCATTTGGTATTTTGTTCATTAGTCAAAGACACCGAAAAAATTGGACGTTTCGAAAGATACCATTAAAATTATCACTCTAAAAATCGAATCTTATTTTAAGATGCAGCAAAATTAAGGGATGATATGAAATTCAAATAGTATCTTGAATTCAGTCCATTTTTCAATTTATTTTCAAGCAATCAAGTCTTAAATCAAGAGAATGTGTCTTGAATCAAAAATGATTTTCTCAAATTGTGTTGAATTTTCCTTATCTAAGACTTGCTATCTTGGAATTAATTGTAAACATGGCCTAAATTTAAGATAATATTTAAATTTCAAGACGTGCCTTGATTTTGTTGCATCCCTAAATAAGATTCAATTTTTACAGTGATATTTTTACATGTTGCTGATTTCTATCATATTTTGAGAATTTTCATCATTGTTGCTTATTGATTTTAGTGCATTTTTTGTCAACAACGTGAATTTTTATGATTTAAAACATATATTTGTAGAGGTGTTTTTAAAACAAAATAATATGAAATCAAATTTTCTCGTATTCCTGTATAATAAATATTTGTGAGCAGTTTTCCAATTCTAAATATTGAACTTTTTTAACCTGTTAAAAAATCGTGAAAATTTTTTTTAATGACTTTTTTATTTCTAGATTTTCGTGTTCATATTAAAACATGAATTTTATACAGTTCCTTAAAAAAAAATTTAGAAGTTCGTTTATGTCTCTGTCAATCTGGAATCCCAGTTTTCTTTCATTATTTGTGATCATTTGTAGTTAACTTTCCATAATATTAGAAAATTCACATTAGTTCTAATTCTTTTCAAAAAAATTTTCTAAAGAGGAATCAGGCTGGAATTCAAATGTAAAATTGAATTTTTAAAAAAGCACAAATTCACTTTTTTGGAGTAAATTTTACTACATATATGAGAGTGAATTTTTAAATAAATGAAATTATCTGTTATCATGAATCGTATGAAATTCATTATTTATTTCATTAACATTTCATTGATCATAATATAAAACTTTGAAAAATGAAAAAATTTCCTAAAAATTTCTTGTTTCATAATATGTAAATTCATTACAATTTTTACTACAATTGTCATTTTTACATTACTTCTGATTTTTCAGAGTAACTTGTTAAATGTTGATAAGACCACGATAATTTTTATTTTAACATTTTTTTGAAATTGATTTAAGTTATTACTATTCAAACTCCAACGTCTCATTAAAAATACTGTAATTTTATGTAGTGTATGATAATTTAACTGTTGATTGAGCAAAAACTAGAAATAATTTCAATAAGTTGCATCGAAAAATAACCTTGTATAAAAATTTTTCAACCACTAACAATTTCATTTGGTATGTTGTTAATTACTGAAAAGCGCTGAAAAAATTGTAAACAGTCGATTCCTTTTTTTAAAAATATTTCATTTCGAATATAATTCAAAATCTAACTGATTTCTATGAAATTTTAAGAATTTTTATCATGGTTGCGAATTGCTTTCAATGAAATTTTTGTTTCTTATATATATTCTTCATCATTTTTCAAACCTGTTTAATAATTTTTTTTTAATTATATAAATACGAAATTATACTTTTACTTGTTTCTGTAACAAAATTTCTCTAATGAAATCTCTAGATTCTCATATCTAAACTTTTTCATCTTGTTAAAGATACGTAAAAATGTTTTTCAGTGACTTTTTATATTTCACGATTTTCATGTTGAAATGAATACACAAATTTTATTCAGATTATTTTCGAAAAATCCAGAAATTTGATGCTCTCTGTTTAAATCCTGAGTCACAGTTTTCATTTATTATTTTTTATCATTTATAGTAAATTCTTCGTAATATAATATTAGAAAAATCACATACGTTCTGAATTCTGACTTTTGTTTATAAATAATTTTTTCAAGGGGGATCTGACCAAAATTGAAATAAAAATGTCAATTTTTTCGATAGCGATGATTTACTCTTTTGGAGTGAATTTTAACCATATGGAAGTGAATTTTAAATTGAATGGGAAAAATTTTCACAATGATTTGTAAAAAATTATTTTTTTGTTCATTTTATCAATTATAATAAAAAACTTTGAAAAAAGAAAAAAACATTCCACAGAATTTTTAGTTTCCATCAGAATTCGAAATAGTATTGTGTGTTTTTCTTATAATTCTCAATTTTTCAATACAACTTAATAAATAGTGTTGATTTCATGACAATTATTAAACAAACATACAAACATCACCGTTGGTAATTTCAACTTAAAAAAATTTCTCCAAGACACCAAAAAAATTTGAAATTAAATGGATTAGATTCTTACAACAAGTTGTAAAAACTTAATAATTAAAAAAAAAAAAACATTTCATCAATTACAATCAAAAATTTTGAAAAAAAAACACATTTCACAGAATTTTTAGTTTTCATAAGAATTTGAACTATTACTGTGTTTTTTTTTATTCTAAATTTTTCAACGTAACTTCATAAATTCTTTTGATTCTATGATTATTTTTATTATACAGAAATGTGAGTATTTTCGTTTATTTTTTCAATTACCTCTATCAAAAAGTATCCTCCCATAAAAACTTCTCCGCCCCTATCAATTTCATTCGGTATTTCGCCCATTACTCCAAGACACCAAAAAAATTGTTACCAGTCTTACCCTCCGTTTCAAAATATTTCAGCAATCAAGTGAGCGCGATGGGAAAAAGCCCTTGCCCAATATATCCCCAAGTTCATTCAGAAAATAAAGGCGAGCTGCAATCCCGGTGACAGGGTGGAATTCCAAACTCTTCGATTCGCCACAAAGTGAACCACCCCAAGGGGTTCTTTATTATTGTGTTTTCCCGTCTCTCTATATCACTCTTGCGTGATTTTTCTTGCTTACGCGTAGAATCTCAACAATGTCGCAAGTTGGAAATAAAAAAACAATGTGTCCCGAGTTTTAGAGTGCGCATTACTTGATGACATCGCCATTGTTTCGGACCTCAAGATCCTGCGAAATACCGAAAATTCCACGATTGAAAAGACGGATTTTCGGATGAGAGAAGACTCGCCTTTTTTCCCAGCTCTCTGAATGGAAAAGTTAATGAAAACTTCTAATCGAATAGTGGATTCACTAAAAATGCAAATCCATCGGAATCATTAAGAGAATCGTAGCCCGAGGTTTGCTAGTACCGCTCACGCAACCCTCATATGAAGCTCTCATCAGAGCTTCATTTGCATACTCTCCTCAAATGGCAATAACTCTTGAAATCACAATGCGATTCGTGTTCCGGTATTTTCGTTCCTTAATTTGATAATCTATCAAACGGGAAAGTCGGGGAAATGGGGTTCGAAACGGAATATTCGTGTTTTTACTGCGACTGACCTTCGATCCGTTTGCACTATTGATTCGTCGCAGAGAATGGTGTACAATGGTCAACAATTCTGTTATATCAATCTTTTTCCAACTGCAGAGTTTGTGTTATTCGTTAATAAAAAATTCACTGACTTTCCTCTCTGTGAAAATCGTTAACTGAACTCGGTAAGGTAAAATAAACGCAGGATCCGCACTCACTGAGAGCGTTTTTCGACATCTCATTATACGAGATAGTGAAGGAAAAAGCCGGGTATAAATCCACCTCGCGATTCAGTTCGATCCTTTATTTATTCCGTGGCCCTCTGCTATATTCATCCGGTATAAATTGATTCGAAATTAGACTTCTCTTAAAGCGTCCTATTTCACGGAGCGCCAAGCAGATGAAGTTCTCGCGAAAGGCGGTTTTGAAAAAGAAATTGCTTTGTACTTGGCGTTTTATGTCTTCGTAATGAGTCAGGATAGTGATTTGACTAACGATGAGTTCGAGGAAAAAATTGGTTGATTGAGGTGATCGGATTTTCGTTTATTCAAGTTTTTTGTTTGTGGTATAATTTGGAATTGATCTCCATTGTAGTTGGTGTAACTATATTTGTTTGGTTGCAAATGGTGGAAGTGATGGAACTAAGATAGATGTAACCTAACCTCAAATTATCCTACAAAAATTCTTGTATGATTCTTGTATGAACATCACTTGATCACGTCAAAATAGCGCGAGTTATCATTAGTCCCGGAACTGATTCCTCGATAGGGTTCGGCGTTTTGTCAAGAGGGACGAGCGATAATCTCGAGCCCTGAGTTAGCTCGCGTGTTTTACGTGTAGCGTGTTGGGATTAGCCGACGTTGGATGGCGTGCCCATCAGGCCGTAATAGCGTGCAGTGATTTCGAAGCTCAGTTGAGTGCATACCGGATATGAAAGTAACTTTCTCCGTTAAAGCTTCATGGAAGCCACGAACTAAAGTCAGACAAGGGAACGTCCATCCGTGGCGGGATTGACGTCCGTCGAATCAAAGTGTGGCTCATTGTGGCAGCGGCAACGACTGCAAGACTCGCCTTTTGCGGGGCTCCGACGATCTCGTTCTCTCCCGAGCTTTTGTCTTCCCAAAAGTGTGAAGTCGAGTTGTGATCAGCAAAAAATTCAACTTCGATTCTAGGAAAACGCTGATAAATAACTCCTATTTTGGGATTTCAAGAAAATCGAGGAGTTAGTTGAAATTCGAATATTATCTGCGATGCACGAGAAAATTAATTATCTCTTAAATATTAATGACATAAAGCTAATAATATTGATATGTAATACACTATTCAGTGAAATTACGTATTTAACTGTAAATATTACTGTTTTATTATGTAATTATTTTGACGAAATTCGAATTAGATGAATTATCATTATGTTAATTGAAAAAATGATATATTATGAACTATTAATAAATTATGTTGCTAGAATGCAAGATAATTATACACTGTGAAAATTGAATTTTATTTTAAGATGCAACAAAATGAAGGCACGTTTTTAATTTTAAATATTATCTTGAATTTAGTCCATGCTCACAATTAATTTCAATCAGGAAAGACTTAAATTAAGAAGATTCATTATAATTTAAATACATTATTCTTGATTCTCTTGATTTAAGACTTGTTTGCTTGAAAATGAATTTGTAAATGGACTAAATTCGAGATATTTTTTAAAATTCAAATCGTTCCTTAATTTTGTTGCATCTTAAAATAAGATTAACTTTTTAGAGTGTATGTTACCTGAAATAGTACTGACAAAAAATTACAATAATTTAGTGTTCATAATTATCATACTTAACTTACAAATTAATTTTTCGATTTGTAAGTGGAAATTTAAAATTTTTATGAACATTAAAAGAAATTAATAATTTAAATCTGTTCACCATTGTTATTATTATATGGAATAAAAGATTCAATTTAATTGAAATATAAAAAAAAATCTTATTTTGAGTTTCAAATAAAAAAGAAACCTTACTTGATATTCAATTATTATTCGTGATTGACAATACAATTTATCTATTTAAAAAAAAATTTTAGTTCCTTAATTATTAATGACGTAAAAATTATGACATTGACAGGTGATACATAATTTAGTAAAATTACGTATTCATAGTCATAACTGAAGAAAAATACTTTGATATCTAAAAAAATTGAAGATACAAGTAGAAAATTGTGTATCTAGTATTTCTACTATGTATCGCTGTATAACAATGAAGTTTAATAAAAATTTAATATTTCTAATTTGTGTATCTTAACAAAAAAAGTTATGTTTTAATCAGTAGGTGATAATTTTTTATGTTCCAAAAATATGAGAAAGTATTATTGATCAAATTTTTTTCATCATTATTATTTTTGTTTGAAATGAAATTTTTAACTGCAAATTATGGTGAATGTAACTTTAAATAGTTATTTGTAAAAAACCATTCATAGTTAGTTTTGTTTAAATATCATAATATCGACAGTAATTAATAATTTGGTTAAATAATGTATTTATTTGTAAATATTACTGTTACATTATGTTATTATTTTTCTGAAGTTCGAAATGAGCTAATAACTTTTATCTTCAATAAATATAAAATAACTTTTAAATATCAATAATTGTTCATATCTTGATGATATAAATTGTTTATGATGATATTCAACTTTCGTTTATTATAGACGAATTAAAAAATATTTTGACTGAATTTAAAATAACTATATATTTCTCCAAATAATAATAACGAGGGATAAAGATAATTTTATGTTCATTATTTTTACTTTTTAACGAACATAGTTGCAGCCCCGTCGAGAGGGGGGGGGGAGAAGGGAGGAAACCCCCCGAGCCTGGGCTTTTCAAAGGGGCCCGTAAGTCAGTGGCAGGAAAAAAAATTTTTCGTTTTTTTTTAGCTAAAAATACAATTAGTTCATTTACAAATTTTTTCTAAAAATATAAGTTTTCTTTGAACATGATAATATTCAAATGTCGCGTGTACCTTTTAAAAGACTTCGCTTGGTCATTGAAAAATGTTCATTGATTCCCAAAACTACATGGAATACTAGCAATTCAAAATTTTTCAAATTCGATTCGGATTTCCAACTTTTTTGAAATAATCATACCTTATTTGAAAATGCAAGAAAACTGTTAAATATTCCGAAAATCATTTATAAATTCAAGATCAATAATAAATTGAAAGTGAATATTCGAAAATCCCGAACTTTTTGGAGTTTGGATGTAAAAATTGTCCGTATTCATAGACAATAAAAAAATTGCTAAAACTAATTATGTTTACATAACGTCAAATAGATAATGTTCAGAAAAAATACAATTTTCCATTCTCTGAAATGCAAGTCATTACATTACGATGATTTTCTATTAGATTCATTCTAAATGCATGTATAATAATATTTTTATGGGAATATAATTATATGCAAAAATTTTCAAAACCGAATCGAATATCCAGCTTTTTTCAAATTACCATACC
>JAPYZL010173431.1:0-10701 GCA_030522825.1 Platygaster orseoliae
CCGAGTAGCCATAAAATCAGCGGAAGAATTCTTCTTTGTTCCCTGCTATCCGGGATAAAAGACTTTTATCCCGGATAGCAGGGAACAAAGAAGAATTCTTTCGCTGATTTTATGACTTCCCGGAAAGAGGCCTGAGTCACGCGTTTCATCGTAAGCGGCCACTTCTACACATACATGGAAAAAAATATTGTATGTTACATGGGAGGAATGTGATTCAATTCGCGCACTTGCGCACTCGCTGCCGCTCGTGCCCAAATGCTCGCTCGTAGAATCATTCCATTCCTCCCTTGTAGCATAAATATCTATTTATTAATATTGCCTTTCAGAATATAAAATTGTTCACGGTATAAAATGAGTTTCGATATGAAACAGACTTCAAGATAATACTAGAGCACTGTTCACATTTCTAAAATTATGAAATTTTACAATTAGTATTAATTCGAATAATTATGAAAATGCAAAGATCCTCAGGATTTTAGAAATCGTGATTAAAATTCATGAGTCATGCTGTTTTTTGAAAACCCAAGTTAAAGATAATGCAAGTGTTCACATTTTTGCCTCACATTAAAAAAATTAAAAAGAAACCTATTGTCAGACCGAAGAGGCATTTATGATGATTATTTTTAAAATGATTTCTCGTTACTAATTTAGTTTCGGATAATTAATATTATTTCTCAAATTTCAGATGTTGAAACTTATTATTGCTCCTTTTTCTGTCCTTTCACGGTTGAATTCTTTAAAGTTTCTGTAAAAATGTCAGGAAAAACACAGCTCCAGTATTTTTGGCATTGAACATGAAAAATATTATTTGTTACTTACGAACACTCTGATTGTGATTCACTAATGTCAGTCCAGTTACGTGAGTTTCCACAAAAATGTTTCCCGGATGACACGCTGAATAAACCAAAACGAACACAACCAAAACAGGCTTCATTTCGAATATTTCGGTAATCTATTTTTTTTTAACGACAAAGTTTTTTTTCTCTGTACTAATAAAGGGGATTGCAACACTACACAAACTCTCGAATCGTAAATCCATGATCTGTCCACTAACTTTTCAAATTTTCTAAAATCGTTCAATGGTTCAATAGCGGATCTGCTCGGGTTTATATAGGCAAACCAGCGACGAGTGGGAGTGGGGACGCACGTGTGGTGACGCACATACTCATAGCGAATTTAAAGATGATTTACAAAATGGATATAATCTTTACGAGTAATACAGTTACAGAAAAAAAAAATATGAAAACTCCAGAAACTAATAAATCGTTCAGTATGACTCCTATTTAACGGGAAATTTCGGATTTGCTATGATTTTTCGTAGACTTACTCAAATTTTGTTTTTTTATATGTCAACCAAAACCATCAGACAATTATTAATAATTCATGTTATGGTTTTTAAATTAAAGCCTGTCATTACCATAACATATATTTTCCTGGAAATTCAATTTTTAAAGTTTACAATATGTGTACGTTTTTTCCCCAAAAAATTTTTTGGATGCATGCAAACAGAAAAAAATTTCAAAAAAGTTTTTTAGTTTTTGTTATTACTTATTCGTGGTTTTTAGAATATATGAAAAATGAATATCATAAAATTTATGCTTTTTTTGAATCACACAATAAAAATTGTTTTCTAACGTCGTTATTTATTAATTTTGACAAATGTGTTTTTGGAAATAATAACTAGTTGATTTCGTAAATGCTAAATTTTTTAAGATTATTTGACGAAAATCTTCTGTCATAAGATCTGTAACGTATTGCATCAGCCATCTCTAGAAAATAGTAATTCATTTTTATACGAGATTTTTAACATTGTTCGTCTTATTTTCTTTTTCCAATTATGATATGGTAAATTATAGCATCAAAATTTTAGAAAGTTTTCCATTTTCATTCAAAGTTTAGTTGTCTAAAAATTGTTTGTGACCTTGACATTCAGACGTTCAGAATATTTTCGCTGATGAAATGTTTTTACCCATGATAACATTTTAAATGACATGGAGTTCCCGTCTTTATTGTACATTAATCTTCGTAGATATACTGATATTTTCGTGTAAAAAGCTGAAAATGAAAATAAAATTATTTGATGTATAAAAACGTAAACTTATGTAAGAGATATGAAATGAGTCATATTTTGTTTACGAGTAAAGTCTAATTTGACATTGATTTTGGGGCTTTGGTTCATTGAAAAATAGTTTAGCTTAGCTAGTTTAACTTAGCACTTATTATTTTGAATTAGTTATTGGAAAAACTAATCTGATTTAGGAACACCCTGGTAAAATTAAATGCTTTTTGGAAGTTAAAAACGATTGAAAGCGAGTTACAATAACAAATATTTTCGGAAATATTCGATTTTAAAAAATGGTTTTTCTTTTAGGGTTTAACTATCATTTTTCTACTGTAGAAAATTGACATTTGAAGCTTTTTGTATTCCACATAAAGAATGTAACTATCACGCGAGATTCGAATACTCACAGCTAATGCTCTTAAAAAATACTTAGAAATACTGAAAGTTTATAGAAAAGTTAATAATTACTCTTCATGCATAAAGTATGAATTTGAAAGCTATCATTCTTTCTGCATACATGTAAAGTTGTATACTCCAAGATTATTTAGGTATTAAAAAATCAGAACTGACATGAAAAAATTTGTAAGCAAACATGTTTTATTAATACAGGCACAACAAAGAGAAGACGCACAACAGCAAAATCTACAGACAATGCTGTAGATGGACGTGTTCGTTTTCCTGCTGAAGTTCTTTTGATGATTTTCGATTGCATGCGTGTTCAAGATCTTCAGAATGTTCGCGGTACCTGCAGACATTGGAAAAATGTTGTCGAAACTAACACATTACCTGAAAAAGTTGAGCAGGTATCTCAGTTTCTTATTCCAGAGGATTGCCCTGTGACTCCATGAGACTTCACACATATTTACAACGTGATCGCCCACAAAGTAACCTGATAGAGAATATTTATAAAAAACGATTACCGGGATGGTAAGTAACCGATTCAAAATCACTTAGTTTTTGGCAACAAGATTATATAGTGAAACTGAAATACTTTAATCATTTTTTCTTCAGAGTAAAGCATATATTAACGAATGCTCATTCCGTGGAAATTTCTTCTCATACATCAGTATTACTTTTTTTCATGTAATCAAATTTGTACACAAAAAAGTAATTTCAGTATACAGAAGTCGCTAAATAATTGATTTTTGTAAATGTCACTTGGCTAGTGCAGATACAATATTCACACTTTCGGACATGATTTTCAGAAATTTATGATGAATGATATTGGACACTTTTTTTGTCGTTAGCTACTAAGAAGTTGGTGTTTTACATTTTAGTACTCGTGAACAGCTTCAAAACTACGATCCTAACCACAATCGTGTTCCATCATGTTGGAAGCTCGTACCAGTAGATCAAATTACTGAAGTGTCGAATGCAATTCAAAAACCTAAGAACTACATGAGACGCAGTTTTGTTTCAATGCTCTCAATGAACAGGCAAGATATTGATTTCGCCGATTTGGGTTTGGCAGGATATTATATGGATTCGATGAAACCTAAAATTGAGGTAACAATGCCAAATTTGATTACATATATTACTTAATACGCCTAAAGATAACATTGATACTTGTTTGTGTTTTAACAGATCAGAGAGTAGGTTAAACACGTTCAGGGTCATCCAGATTTTTCTATGCATTTGACCATTACATTGTTCGGGGATTATTATGGAAATATGGGCACATACCAAATCAATTGTCAAAACAAGCCGTCTTAGGCAGGAAAGTGGGAAGAGGTAATTTAGAATATCAGTAATTTTTCTCTGACATATTTTAAGAAGTAGTATGTAAATTAAGATAAATCATGTATATTGTATAAGAGCTAATCAGCATTTTTGTTTTAGAAAATAATTATTTTGGAAAACTACGGAGAAGGATTGCGGAAAATTCGATTTGACCGTCGAAGTAACATGAGGTTTGGTACAGATATGTTCATTCGTATACCTGCAAGGCCTGCTCGATCGAGGATGATTGATCACTGAAAAAATCTGGATGAATCAATTTATGCACTAATACTACAGCAAAAATATCCTTGATACATTTTGAAATTTTGTCTTTTTATCAACGTTATAATCCTCAATATGTTTTTTTTCTGTATATGATATATATTAAAGACGCTTCTAAATTACAATGTAGTTATCATCGTAGAATCATTCCCCCACTCCGAACACCGCCAATGTATAAACGCTGCAATGATTAAAAACATTGATTAAAAGTATATAATGTAAAGAGAACGTTATGAAACAAGTGAGATAAAAAAGCACTGAAATTCGCTCTGAATAAATGAACCAGCAATGTATTCTACTCATCATTTTATGTTAAGTTCTTCAACATGTTAAATAGTTAGTTAGTTCATTTACATGTTAAGTTCATTCCACTTTTTTTGTGGGCTTGTGTAATTTAATTTAATTTAATTACACTGTATTTAATTTAATTACACTGTAATATGTACCTTGTAATATTTTCGAAATTTTCATATACAAAAACAATTACATCACCTCGAAAATAAGTATAAAAGTTTGTAGTAAATGCGTAGCTCACGTTCAATCATTACTCTAAATTAGGTTTGATTTAACACTTTTTGGGAAACTATTTTTTAATGAACCTAAGCCCCAAAGTCAATGTCAAACTAGACTTTACTCGTAACTAAAATATGACTCATTTCATAACTCTTACATAAGTTTACGTTTTTAAACATCAAATAATTTTATTTTCATTTTCAGGTTTTTACACGAAAATATCAGTATATGTACAAAGATTAATGTACAATTAAGGGGGGAAATCCATGGCATTTAAAATGTTATCATGGATAAAACCAATTCATCATCGAAAATACTCTGAACGTCTAAATGTCAAGGTCACAAACAATTTTCAGACAACTACATTTTGAATGAAAATGGAAAAATTTCGGAAATTTTGATACTCTACTTTACCATATTATAATTGCAAAAAAAAAATAACACGAACAATGATAAAAATCTCGTATAAAAATGAATTACTATTTTCTAGTGATGGCTGATGCAATACGTTACAGATCTTACGCAAAAAAGATTATTGTCAAAGAATCTAAAAAAATTTAGCATTTACGACATCAACTAGTTATTATTTCTAAAAACGCATTTCTTAAAATTAATAAATAATGACGTTACAATACAATTTTCATTGTGTGATTCAAAAACAGCATAGATTTTATGATATTCGTTTTTCACATATTCTAAAAACCACGAATAAGTAATAACAAAAACAACAAAAACTTTAATGAAATTTTTTTCTGTTTTGCAGGCATCCAAAAAATTTTTTGGGAAAAAACGTACACATATTGTAAACTTTGAAAATTGAATTTCCAGGAAAAAATATTTCAGGGTAATGACAGCGTCTAATTTATAAACCATAACATGAATTAATCATAATTATCTGACAATTTTGGTTTTAATATAAAAAACCGAATTCTGAGTGAATCTTCGAAATATATTTGCAAATCCCAAATTTCCCGTTAAATAGGAGTCATACTGAACGATTTATTAGTTTGTGGAGTTTTCATATTTTTTTTCTGTAACTGTATTACTCGTAAAGAGTGTATCCATTTTTTAAATCATCTTTAAATTCGCTATGAGTACGAGCGTCGCCACACGTGCGTCCCCACTCTTACTCGTCGCTGGTTCGCCTATATAAACCCGAGCAAATCCGCTATTGAACCATTGAACGATTTTAGAAAATTTTAAAAGTTAGCAGAAAGATTATGGAATCACGATTCGAGAATTTGTGTAGTGTTGCGATCTTATTTATTAGTATAGAGAACAAAAATTTTGTAGAAAAAAAAAAAGATTGCCGAAATATTCAAAATGAAGCCTGTTTTCGCTGTGTTCGTTTTGGTTTATTCAGCGTGTCATCCGGGAAACATTTTTGTGGAAACTCACGTAACTGGACTGACATTAGTGAATCCAAATCAGAGTGCTGGTAAGTAACCAATAATATTTTTCATGTCACTGCAAATGGGAAAGTATTGGATGATCAAATCTTCAATTCCAACTATGTGACTTTGAATACTTTTTATGGCGGCACTTTGATCTTTTTTGTGAAGTATTCAAAGTCATGTAATCGGAATTGAGGATCTGATCATTCAATACTTTCCCATTTGCAGTGGTTCAATGCCAAAAAACCTGGAGCTGTGCTTTTACTTACATTTTTACAGAAACTTTAAAGAATTTAACAGTGAAACGACAGAAAAAGGAGCAATAATAATTTTCAATATCTAGACTTCGAGAAGGAATATTAAATTACTTGAAACTAAATAAGTAATGAGAAATCATTTTAAAAACAATCATCATATATATTTTGTAACTAGGACCTAAGGCGTGGTTTTTTGGGCGAGGGCCAATTTATCTGCCGAGGCGTAGCCGAGGCTGATAAATTGGTCCGAGAACAAATCCACGCCTCAGGTCCGAGTTGCAAACGATATTTTTTGCAAAACACGCACAAAAAGGTGCTTCTCGCACCTGAAAATCAACGCGAAGGGGGTGTATTTCCGACACTGCGCAACGGCGGCCATTTTGAACTATAGTTCAAAATGGCCGCCGTTGGGTGTTTTTTCCCTGGTTGTCTGTCGATAAAAAAACCTTCCCCTAGGTAAAAAAAAGCAAAAACACGCAAAAAAAAGTGACGCCGACTTCGGAATGATCAAAACCAAATCGCAGGTCGGAAATGCACGTCCTTCGTATTTGTTTTCAGCTGCAGAAAGCATCTTTTTTGTGCGTGTTTTGCAAAAAATGTCTTTTCGGTCTTATAATAGGTTTTTTTTAAAACTTTTTTAATGTGAGGCAAAAACGTGAACTGTTGCATCATATTTAACTTGGGTTCTAAAAAACAGCATGACTTATGAATTTTAATCACAATTTCTCAAATCCTGAGGATCTTTGCATTTTTATTATTATTCGTGTTAACACTAATTGTAAAATTTCATAATTTTAGAAATGTGAATAATGCTCTAGTATTATCTTGAATTCTGTTTCATATTGAAACTCATTTTATACCGTGAGCAATTTTATATTCTAAAAGGCAATATTTATCAAAAGCCTTTTTCAATTATTCTAACGATTTTTGTGCAAATGTTTTCATTTTTTTTATGAAAAAAATTTTTGTTTAGCTCACACAAATATAGTGAAAAAAATTGATAAATTATCATTTTTTTTTTACAGAACTGGAACTTCCTGATTTCCTTGGCTCTTTTAAAAGAAAATGTCGTAGAACTTTTGGCCATGAAGGTAAGTCCATATCAGGAAACACAACAAATAATCATAATATTATGTTATTATTCATCACATCTAAAACTGTTGAAATTTCGTTTTCAGGGTGCATCTCCATGGGCTTCGAAAAAAAAGACGGTTACGATTATTTTGGAGTAATAATCAATCACATATGATGGAAAAACGAAACTTAAAAAATCTATGCCAGGTGCCCATATTTATACTCAATACATTTGTGTCAAGATTCAGTAAATTCACCAAAACTTTAATTTTGAAAAGTGTTTCTATGTTCATCAAAATGTTCCTCATTTACCTCATGAATCAGATTTTCAACAAAACAGTTATTACTAGTAGAAACTTTTCTTTTCCCAAATTGAGTCTGCGCACACGTGCTAAAATATACTGGTTCCAGTCGTTTCGGTCTAAGGTTGTTTAAAATCAAAGACGTTGATGTTAAAGCAAATTCTGTACGCACATATACGTTGAAGCTATTTAGATATCTCTGGTGAAACGGAGTAGTAACAAAATTTTGGTTTTTCACGAAAAAAAAAAAAAAAAAAAAACGATTTCCCTCAACAACACAAACTATTCTTTGAATAAATGAAGAAGATGATTTTTTTCTCAATTGACAATTAATTTTTGGATCACTTGATTTCTGTTGCTAATTTTCCATTTTATCAGTTTTAACGTTAATTGGAAAATGTTGAGTAGGTTTCCATCTCAATCATTTTTATAATCGTAACCATAGCTCTTTCACCCATAATAATTATTTTTTCGATTTTTTTAAGAAGGGTATTACATTCTGAAATTTTACACGTTCCTAGAATATGAGATATTTCTCGTTTAAAAAATGACGTGTAATCAATGTCTATTTCTCTGTCTATAGTTGGCTGGACTGTGAAATCATTGGTCAGAGATGAAGAACATTTTTTTCAAATAAGTGTGAAATTGGGCAAACGCGTTTTTCAGAGAAAATTAGTACGTGAGTATAAGAATATCTATTTTTCGATTTATTTAAAAAAAAATTTTTTTTTGCAAAAATGCCAATCTACTAGTAATGAAATTCTCATTTCTTTAGTTTTTGTTATAAAAAAGTAACCCGTATTGAATCAAATTATTTCTTACTGTTAAAAAGATTAAATGTTCTTTTTGTGAAAAAAAAAACCTTAGAGATGCAACAATTTTCATTGAAAATATCGTAAAGTATCGTGATAATTATATATTTCGATTGTATACAAATTTCATAACTGTTTACATTTAATATGTAAAATTGTATAATTACCTATGAAATTAAATATTTAAATTAGTTGTTATAATATATTTTTGTGTCGAATAATCTAATTGAGAATTCAGTTATAAAATACATACATATATGATCAAACAAAATACTCCAACTAGATCTTCATTATTACACAATCAATCGTAGATAATTAATTTTATAAAACAATGGCATCAAACCTCGAATGTCCTCTCTACTTAATCATATGAAAATTCAAATTCTACTAAGCAACGATTTTTAAATTCAAGACTTAAATCAAAAAACTGGACAAAAAAATTATCTTCATTAATTGTGTATACTTGTATTTTGAAATCATAAGCCTTTCAAATATCAAAACTAAATTGATTATATGAAATCGAAAGAAATAATCGTCGATGACATTAATTATAGAACCGTTTTTTTTTTAGTTCGAAACAACAGACGATCATGCGCTCCATTGACATTTATATATTTCGGACTCCAGCTTTGTTTGAGGCAATACAAAGTCAATTTTCTAGAAAAATTTACCAGCGCCTGTTTTAAAGCTGATATCGTTCTTTTAGATTTTACACTTCTTTCAAAAAAACTTGGATGCCTCATGTTCCCTAAAATTACTGTACCTGGCTAAGGAATAATTATTGCTCTTTAGAATAGGAATCCAAAAGACGAAAAATTGAGCTATACCTATTTTTTTGTCTTTTTCTGGAATAGACAATGGAAAGTTGCACTCGAGAACGGCAGTTCAAGAAAAGTCAAAAGAAGATGGACAAGTTTTCTCCTCTGAAAACGAAATTTGTATAATGTTCGATATGTTAAGTTATGTTATACTGCATGTACTTTTACATTACTAGTATTGTAAAAACTATTTTATCGTACCGTTTCACAGTACAAATTAAACGTATTTATAGGACTCATAATGTAAAACTCGGCATCGCCTCGAACTACAAACTTCTCTCTTGTGTGAAATGATTTAACTGGCATTGTATAGCGTCACGGTACGGTGAAAATAAAGAAATAGTGGAAACACAATTTGAGTCTCATTATTACATCCCAAACACATTTCGATTACAAGCCTAAAATAAGCTACTTGCAAAGTTTTTTAACTAATGAATATATTGTTCGATTTTTCGGCTGCACTTTAATGATAATGATATTTTAATGATAAAATCACATATTCATTTTGCCCTGTTTTTTCATATTGCTTTTCAAACCGAGAATATAAAAATAAAAAACTTTGTTATAACCGAGTAACTAAATTGCACTCATAACTTGATGTTCCATGTTTTACATGTAGTGCATAAAGTTTGAACTAGTAAGTAAGTTTAAATCATTGTCAACGTCAATTTCATAAGTAAAATTTGCAAATATCGATCTTTTTTAAGATTTATAATGAGGTTATGTATTTATAGAGTTCGATTAATTGCAGTTGATTTCCAAGCAACGGAAGTGATTACATATCACATACATAAGAGCAGTGACGCCAGAGCGAAGTGGTGAAAAACCTGGTACATGCGAGGCGTGAAAACAAGAGGGAAAAACGCAGACTGCAGGAGAAAAGCAAAAGCTCGTCGTCGGCTCAAATAGACGTTAATGTGCGCGTGCTTAAACATATATATTTTACTAGCGTAGTTAATAGGGTTAGGAGGGTAAGTTAGTAGTAAATTAGTATTAAATAGGGTAGTCAATAGTCATAAGACTTACTGTTCATGGAAGGTGATAAATACATATTGGTGCCGGAGTTGCTATTGTGTCTTTTGTATACTATTCACATGACTTATTTCCATTTCTTTTCTATATTTACTCGAGTAGAAAAAACGAAAGTATACTTCAGTAACCTTAATCTCCCAAAGTATACCAAAAGTTGATTAAAGTATATCAATCGATCTACCCAAGTATATTTATTGGCACAAATACATACTTTTGGGTGACTTGGCATACCGAATCTACTTTTGATAGACTGCGGTATACTGTTATTAAAAAATGAGTATACCAAAAGTAGACTCGTCTCCCAAGAGTATGCATTTGTGCCAATAAGTATACTTGGAGAGATCGGTTGGTATACTCTTTTCGACAAAATCAACTTTTAGTTGACTTTGGTATACTACAGGAGATTGAAGTATACTAAAGTATACTTTTATTTTTT